>JAHHUM010003071.1:0-99508 GCA_036173005.1 Crenichthys baileyi
TCATGTGTAACATGTTCTTGTTATACGCTGCTCAAAAAAATAAAGGGAACACTTAAACAACACAATATAACTCCAAGTAAATCAAACTTCTGTGAAATCAAACTGTCCACTTAGGAAGCCGCACTGATTGACAATCAATTTCACATGCTGTTGTGCAAATGGAATAGACAACAGGGGGAAATCTTTGGCGATTAGCAAGACACACTCAATAAAGGAGTGGTTCTGCAGGTGGAGACCACAGACCACTTCTCAGTACCTATGCTTTCTGGCTGATGTTTTGATCACTTTGGCTCAGGTAGTTCAGCTCATCCTGGATGGCACATCAATGCGAGCTGTGGCAAGAAGGTTTGCTGTGTCTGTCAGCGTAGTGTCCAGAGCCTGGAGGCGCTACCAGGAGACAGACCAGTACACCAGGAGACGTGGAGGAGGCCGTAGGAGGGCAACAACCCAGCAGCAGGACCGCTACCTCCGCCTTTGTGCAAGGAGGAACAGGAGGAGCACTGCCAGATCCCTGCAAAATGACCTCCAGCAGGCCACAAATGTGCATGTGTCTGGTTAGAAACCAACTCCATGAGGATCTTATGAGGGCCCGACGTCCACAAATGGGGGTTGTGCTCACAGCCCAACATCGTGCAGGACGCTTGGCATTTGCCAGAGAACACCAGGATTGGCAAATTTGCCACTGGTGCCCTGTGGTCTTCACAGATGAAAGCAGGTTCACACTGAGCACATGTGACAGACGTGACAGAGTCTGGAGACACCGTGGAGAGCGATCTGCTGCCTGCAACATCCTTCAGCATGACTGGTTTGGCAGTGGGTCAGTAATGGTGTGGGGTGGCATTTCTTTGGAGGGCCGCACGGCCCTCCATGTGCTCGCCAGAGGTAGCCTGACTGCCATTAGGTACCGAGATGAGATCCTCAGACCCCTTGTGAGACCATATGCTGGTGTGGTTGGCCCTGGGTTCCTCCTAATGCAGGACAATGCTAGACTTCATGTGGCTGGAGTGTGTCAGCAGTTCTTGCAAGATGAAGAGATTGAAGCTATGGACTGGCCCGCCCGTTCCCCAGACCTGAATCTAATTGAGCACATCTGGGACATCATTTCTTGCTCCATCCACCAACGTCACGTTGCACCACAGACTGTCCAGGAGTTGGCGGATGCTTTAGTCCAGGTCTGGGAGGAGATCCCTCAGGAGACCATCCGCCGTCTCATCAGGAGCATGCCCAGGCGTTGTAGGAAGGTCATACAGGCACGTGGAGGCCACACACAATACTGAGCCTCATTTTGACTTGTTTTAAGGACATTACATCAAAGTTGGATCAGCCTGTAGTGTGTTTTTCCACTTTAATTTTGTGTGTGACTCCAAATCCAGGCCTCCATTGGTTAATAAATTTGATTTCCATTGATGATTGTTGTGTGATTTTGTTGTCAGCACATTCAACTTTGTACAGAACAAAGTATTGAATGAGAATATTTCATTCATTCAGATCTAGGATGTGTTATTTGAGTGTTCCCTTTATTTTTTTGAGCAGTGTAGTTGAATGCAGATTTTCACATACACTGAATAAAAAGACCAGTATCTTTTATTTCTCCCTGTCAGACATTAAATCAGACCAAACATTTCCAGTTTTAGGTTGGTTAGTTTAACCAAAATTACTTTAATTTGCTTAATACCAGAATAATGAAAGAGAGAGCTTTTTATTTTCTTTAATGTAAGACATTTTCATATATTTTCTTAGTATTTGGTAAAACGGCCTAATAAGCAGGATAACTTGGGCTGAACATTTAGTGCATCTTTTACAAGCTTCTCATAATAGTTTGCCAAAAGTTTAACCCGTTCCTCCTGACAGAACTGGTTTAACTGGATCAGGTTCGTAGGCTCCCTTGCTCACACCAACCTATTCAGCTCTGCCCACAAATTTTCTATTAAACTGAGAATGGAGCTTTGTGAGGACCACTCTAAAACATCGATTTTATTCTCCTCAAGGCACTTTGATAAGAATTTGGTGGCAACCTTAGGGCCATTAGATAGTCGGATGACCCATTTGCACCCAAGCTTAGATGATGTATTGACATGTTGCTTTAAAATTTCCACATAATAATCTTTCCTCATGATGCCATCTATTATGTGAAGGGCACCAGTCTCACCTACAGCAAAAATACCTCAATAAAATGATGCTACCACCTCAAAACATCACAGTTTGAATGATGTTCTCAGATTCCTAAGACTCCAAAATTAACAATGGTCCTTATGGTCAAACAATTCAGTTTTAGTGAAGTCAAACCACAAAACATGTCTGTAAACTTTAAGATCGTTGTCCCAGAGTGCATTTACAAGCTGTAATGGCTTCTTCCTTACTGAGTGGCTTTTTAGCCCATGTCGGATAAAGAGCTTCTTTCACTGTATACAAGCTCCAGCCAGAAGCTTCACAAGGTCTTTTGCTTTTATTATGGGGTCCAGTCGGGGACAGAGAACCCCTCACCTATGTTGGCTGAACATTTGCACATAATTATTGAACAGAGGAACGTGGCACCTTCAGGCATCTGGAAATTGTATTCAATCAGACTTATGTAGGTCCACAATTCTCTTCCTAATATCTTCTCTGATTTTCTGATGAGGCCACAAAAAGAAAGAAGGTGTTTGAGGTGTTCACTTAACTAAATCCATAGGTGGGCGTCCAATTAACTTGAATGTTCATCTGGCATCAACTTTACATCTAGAAGTAAGAATATGGTTTCTATAGGCTTACCTCTGTAGATGGTGGGAAGGGGCAGTGAGGACAGACCCTGACTTTGCATCTGCTGCTGCTGCTGGAGTCTCCTCTTAGCCTCCAGGACTGGATTCTCAAATTGGGTCCTTCTATTTATATGACTAGAGCGATAACAGAAACAAAAAAGTAGAAGGATATGTTTTAGTTTTTACAGTACCCTGCTGGACCTGGATCTTACATTTCCCTCCGGGAATAGATCAGACGTCATAAACCCGGTGCTGTACCAGAATTTGCTATGATGACTAATTAAATGGCTGGACTATGTAAGAACAGATTAAAAAAAACAAACAGTTGATTCTCAGTATTTTTCCATCCATAGTTTTGCAAATTATATGTGAATCAGCAAGGAAACCTGCATATCTCTGTAAATCATTGACTACAAGTAGTGGAATTTGCCAGCATGAGGTAATTAGTCATCATTAAATATTTCCCCGACTTTATGAGACTGCATTGTGCACTGACACACACAGAGGCATCATTTATCCCCCCTCTGCTTAACTTTTAATGAACACCCCATTATCAAAGTACTAATTATGTAACAGTTTTACAATGCTTTGCATGGTTACGTAAAGCAAAGAGCTCATAGCATCTTTTAGCTTACAACAAAACAAGTCAACAATGGCACCTGGAGAGGAAGACGAAGTGTGTAAAAGAGACATTTTTCATTTTTTTTCTTAACCCAAGCATCTTTCCAGGATTCTTCAAAAACATCAAAGCTGCAAAGACTGAAATCAAGATACAGGGAGAGACCAATAACAAGGACACAGCACTGCAGCAGTTAATCTTAGACACACATGAGTGCAAATGCTTGCTCCTGAGTTCATCTATTAATAAAAACAAGTACCATGAGCATATCAGACACAGGCTAATAGAAAAACGAAGGCACATACTGGCTAATAAACTTCCGTTAAAGCCTGCAGGAGCTTAAATGGAGAATTTTCTTCTGCAAACTACTCATAATAAACATGATTAATGCTGCACCAACAAGCTACGCAGAAAATCAAAGGCAATATTAAAGATGCACTAAACTTACTCAACATAGTAGCTGCCGTAAATGGGATCATCGATTTTCTCCCAACCATACGGAAGCTCTGGGAATAAAACACAAAACACAGAGAAAACAATAATGAAGGTTTTCTTCATTCTATCATTTCAAATCAGCATATTGACTGCATGGAAAAAAATGCATTGTTTTAATAGAGAGGAATCTAATTTGGAGTCAGAGGACTGGTGTGAATATTTCAGATCCATTCTGATGGATTTTACACTAAAATGGGACAATTCCACATATACAGAAATTACAAGATGACTGATCCAAACCGGCATGGCCCTACCTGAACAAGGGTGAAAATCAGCCGAATTTTTAATAAATATACAAAATCCCCATAATCCTTGATTCTTATATGTGGTAAAAATACCTCCTAGATTAGGTAAAGAATTCATCCGTCAGGCTGATTGATTTCTAATGAGACTGACTGATTTCTCATATTTTAAAATAGTTTAACGTAGTTTATCAATGCTAAACCTGGACCAAGTTATTCATAGATTGGGACATTGAATATTTTATCAAAAGAATAAAATCATCAACATGCTTCATGCTTTGATTGAAATAGGCCATTGCCTCTTTAATGCTGTTAATCAAATCCATCTCTGTATGAGAAAAAGCTCCAAACATACACCAAACACTGATATTGGCAGAATTTATACCCATAAATTATTAATGTCCCACATCTTCTCTAGGTTGCCTAGCTTGTGTTTTGATGGGGGAACCTTGAAAAGAGTCATAACTTTCTTTTGGACAAGCAGAAAACCTAAGGGTGTTAAATCCCCAAGGCATAAACTGGAGCGTATTTACAGTTTCTGCAGAAATGTGCAGAAAAAGGCTTGCAGCTATAAACTGTTCATGAAAGGCAGTTACTGACAGACGGATCAAAGTGAATGGGACTTTCTTTGGACAACTGCTGCTTTTCAAAGAAAGGTTGATTAAAATATTGACTAATATCGTGACATTTGTTCCAACACTTGCAACTTGCAAAACAATAAACCAGAACCTGATGTGCTCAACTGTGAGAAAGTCATCTGTCATCCTTAGCGTCCACAGAGAAGCACATTTAGTGACATTTTCCTGCATGTCTTCATTATTTATATTTTTATGGCTGGTTTCTGGTGACAGGAAACTCATATAAAAAGTGACATCACAAATTAATTTGGTGTGGAGGATACCTAGCAACAAGAGCAACAGGCTCTGTGCACATGCAGCTAAAAACAGGCTGAGCATCCAAATTCAATATGATCACCACTGTTCCACAACGCTTCCTCCAAGCGATAGCAGTCCGTCTGTGTAGTAAAGGCAGCCACTGTGTGATGTTCTAAAACTTTGGCATCACCCACCAGAGTAGAAAAACAATATATTTAAGGTCTAATATGTGCTACATCACTGAATCAGAATATCATGAAGATTCTTTGGGAAAAAAGTACATATTACGGCTGGAAAAAATATTTTTCAGATGAAGCATGAGGTGTTTTGAAGTCTAAATTTCATAAATCAGTTTAATGGGTGTCATCTTCGTTTGAGGTGAAGTTAATAAATCTGGAGGAGATGTGTTCCTGGGTGTGAAAGTCTCATTCTGACTCCACCACACATTTCTGAGCACTGTTCCAGGCCAAATTTGTGGAGTTCATTGCAGTTGCTCCTGACATGGACCTGGCTTTATGTATAATCCATATATTTTCAAAGTGGCTGAGGGCAAGGCTCTGTGATTGCCATTTCAGAAGCTTTTAGTATGAAATTTGCCTTTGTATAACTGTCTTTTATGTTTCTTTTCTTCAATGCCATGTCATTTTTCCACTTGCTTCAGGGCATAACATTAGACTAAGCTGAAGAGCTTAAGAGGCAATACTACCTTAGAAAACTCTTGAGTGTTAAGTTCTTGAAATACCTTTGCTGACAGTCAGTGACTCTGTCTTGTATTGGTTTACATCACGAAGATATAGAAATAGATTCCTCCATGTCTAGGGTAAGTATATAAGGCAGATAAAACTAGAATATCTTTGCTGCTGATGTTCAACCAGGCCTCAAGTTAACAGTTCCTGAATCAAAGCCTGGTTTCTCTTTGCAGCCTCTCGGGTGTCTCAAAAAATTATTACAGAAGCCTAATGTCAGTCTGCTTTATCCATTGGTTTTTATGTCTCTGGGATCATTGTCCTCTTGGACAACCAACTGTGTTCAAGTTACCACTGTCTACCATTTGTTTTGGGGTGAAATTGAAACATCTGGAAGCATTCTTCCTTGTTTAAAGGTTCAAACTTGGTGGTTCCTTGGTTGTCAATGAACATTCTTTCATTCAGCTGAAGGTAAGCGTTGGGGTCAATTGGATGTTCAAACAGGACAGTGACCTAAAAACAATAATCAAAATTGGTTTTGGAATAAATAAATAAACAAACAAACAAATTAGGCTCCTAGAAGAGCCTTCTCAGTGCTCAGAAACTGACCATAAAGGATTGATCAGATATCCAGCCATATTAATTCCAATAAAATGCATGTTCTTGAAGTTTAACTTGCTAAGTGACATTAAGACAAATAATAGTAAGTATCTGGTCTGGTATGAAAATATTGACAAACCAAAAGCTAAAGAAAAGGCTGGAGACGGTGACAAGACGGTGAGCAAGCACAGCTCAGGTGGTGTGCACACAAACGGTAATAGGGACTGAATTAAAACAGATGCTCAGCTTAAAATCAGACAAATTCCTATAAGTAAAGCAAATCTAATCAGGATGGGAGGGAAGAAAAAAGTGGAAAAACACCTTAAACACCTGAGTCTCCTTAAGAACCTGCAGTTAATTAGAAAGACACAAGAGGCACACCCAAAGGGTTTCTGTTGTGAATGGTTAATGCAGTATTTGATATTACAGCTAGACCTAGTTTGTAGACACACCTGTGTGCCTCCTATGTGGAGAAAGAATGTGGAAACAGTGATCCAATGTGTGCTGTTCTGAACCTCTGCCTGCATCCTCTCACTAAAAACATTGTCTCACTAGGATGCTCTATTCTTTTGACCATATTCATGAAAATACACACTTGCAATGAGAGCCATAAGGATGTCGAAGGCTCACAGTGAAAGCAGCAACATTGCTCAACCCAACTCCACTCATTAAATATGAAAGAGAGTTTCATATTCTCACCTTTACTAGCTGCTACATACACACAGATTATGGTAGCACTTACACACAATATCATTCACACACGTGGGACACACACAAGTACAGCAGATCAAAGGGACGTCATGTAGCTCAGCAGCTTTCTAATGAAACGCTTATCTATCCAAACGTCCACAGAAAGGCAGCAGGGAGCCAAAAATGGGTCTGCTTTCAGCATCAAGAAAGGCAGCAGAGAGACACGACACGGTCTTTAAAAATTGAGCAGTTTGTGACGACACCATTTCTATTCTCATTTCTTTGATATTTGTATGTTTTAATAAGCCGCTAAAATAATTGGCTGCAATCTGGGAAAGCTCAAAAAATGAAAGACAGGTCTTGCAGTCTGATTGTACAAAAGAAAACATGCAAAATGTGTAAACATAATATATAAATGTCAGATTATTTCTTGACAAAACTGAAATGACGAAATTAAAGTAATTATAGGAATTGGTTAACATGTAGCTCACCAAGAACGCAGATGTATGAAAAACACAGCTCTATCAATAGTCTCAATAAATAAATGGATATGTATCTGAAAAAGTATCTAAAACGTTTTTGCTAAGGATATCTGGCTCAGCTGTATCTATATTTACCACATTACCAAGATAAGGTTGAAAAGTAGGGAATTCCTACAACACAAATTCATTATTTCTACTGTTAAACATGTTGGAATTTATGGATCTATTCATATTCAAAAACAGTTCAAATAAGCTCCAATACAGGGCAAGAAAATAATCTGATTGCATACAGTATTTAAAAAAATATTCACATGTAAAGAGCGTGGTTATAAATAAAGGTGGCAGCAGAAGTGAATAAAAAATACATGAATGACAGATTTTGTTAAGTATATAGAGATCTGAAGTGGATGCTTTTAGGTAAAGCGACAGCTCTACTCTTAAAAACAAAAAAAAGGAGTTACTGTATGTAATACATGAGAAAACAATAAGGATTCCTTCATTTTTAAGAAGGTTAAAATAAAACCAGAACTAAGCATTGTCATGTAGAGGAGAAGAGAGCAGCCGCTTCATTGGGTCCTGGAGAACCAGGTATATGTCAGAATGTAAGGGCGAGACAGAGAGGTTGAACACTTCGGAATAAAAAATAGCAGAAACCCTGTTTTGTAAAATATAGAAATACTGAAAATTTTTACTCAAAATATTTGCATGTTTAAAAAAAGTTAATTAAAACTGCTGGTTTACTTGGTGGATACGGTTGGATGAACCACCACATGAAAGATCAGCCACAACCCTCCAGTTTCCACCAAGTCAAATAGAAGTTGCTGTACATCATCATAATACAAAAACACTTGCAAGCAAATCCTTTATTGACAAAGAAGTTAAACATAAACTAGTTTTGCAACTATAGTTTTTAATGTCCTATGATTATCCACAAATGGTCTAGTTCTTGCTTCTAATGATGACTAACAATGACTAAAATATTAATAGCTATAAGCTTTTTCAAATCTTGACTTACATTAAAAAAGCTGACCTTTTGGTATAATAAACTGGAAGTAAATCATGAAAGTCTATCATGAATTGTTTAACATTTGACAATTTTTTTTTCTAGACCCACAACAGACCAGCTGATGGGTTCATAGCCAAAATTAGTAAGTCTATGACTTCAAGTTCACATATAGCTCTTTATCAATTCAGTCATTAACAAAAATGTATTCTAATTTAAAACACTTAATTTATTGTGCCAAATAAGAATGGGATTGAAGCATCTTGAAGCATTTTAGTGAAGGTATTTAACTTGAGAGGAAAGAAAAATTGCACATTCATGGTCTCAGAATTAAAATCCTTTGCAGCCCTGCAGCTGTTGTTATTCAGCAGAATTGCTACATGCATGTTCTTCTTTTAATATGTTTGTTTGATGTTACAGCTAATTGCTTCACACATTTCTTTCAGTTAGCACAAAGCTCATAAACACTAAAAAACTGGAGGATTGTCTTTCTGCCTTCTCTCGGTGCTCTGGCTCCTGCAGAAAATGTGTGTGAATGCTGTTTAAAACCAGCATATCAAGCTAGGATGGAATGTGTCAAGTTAAGCTAAAATGTTTATTCTGCAGGCACAGAAAGGGGGCATCTTCCTGCCACTAGGAGGTATCCTACAATCCTTACCACTCAATCTTTCTCTTTCTACCCTCATTCTTTCCAAAGTTTTCTTTTGCACATCCTTGTAATAAATGGACCCTGAGAGAGACCTTTGAAGTTGAACTCCAGGCTCAAAAGTTTTTTATTCCCCTTTTCCTAATTTGGACTTGAGTGTGACAAACCCCACAGCCTTCAGACTCGGCAGGGTCTTTCTTCATTTCTTCCAGCTTTGAAAGGCAAAGATGCTGAACTGAAACATTTTCACTGCCTCGAGACCTTTCCTAAGTCACCCAAATTTGAGTTCTATGTAGCTGGATGGTGCATAGGGCGCAGTTTCATTTAATGTCACCTTCGAATTTGGCGTGAATTTTAGGAGAAGAACCTGACTTGGGACTGATTAGAGAATCATTATTCTTGCCAACCCAGACACAAAATCTAGTGAGAGAGACACAAGTCGCATCGCTGGAGCTCTGAATGTATATATGACTTCAATTAAAAAGTCTTTTAAATGTCAACACAGAAAAAAAGTTTGCACTGAGGTTTGAGTAGAAGATTTAGGAGTATAAATAGCATCATGGGAGGGATCTGATCTAAAGTGTATTTTTGCAGCTTGCCAGCTACTCTATTTTCACATAAAAGAATGAAAGCTTAAACAACATACATACCGCCTAACCTATCTAAAAAGCTCTGCACTAACTTATTGACAAAAGGTCCTTGGAACAGACATCTAAACTAGGTGCTGAGATAGAGCATTTCAGAACGCGACAGAAAAGCTCCACAGAAACATATTTTGCATATATAAAAAAATATGTTTTTAAAGTACATGGCCACATGCAAGTCTCCTGGAACATATCAGGATAAAGTTTTATAATCTAATTTCGAACTCCTGTTCCATCCATCATCTATAATCACTTATCCTTGCAGGGCGGGTTAAACCAGGTTAACTCTAGCAGTGATTAGGTGGAAGGCTGGACACACCCTGGACAGGTCACCAGTCTATCACAGGGCAACACAGAGACACACAGGACAAACCATGCATACACACACTCATACCTAAGGATGCTTTAGGGTAACCAATTAACCTAACAGTCATGTTTTTGGACTGTTGGAGGAGGCTGTACTACCTGGAGAGAACCCATACTTACACACACTTACTACATACAGAGAAACCCCAGGCTGGGATTTGACCCAGGACCAACTGTGCCACCATGCTGCCCCCGTCTCCTCTATTTCAATAACTTTGAAACCCCTTATTCATAACTGTTTACCACATTCAAAACACATCTAGATGTAGAATATTTGGCTTTTTCCTCAATATTTTACCATCTTAGAAAATGAATTATTTATTTATATTTATAGACAGCCCTATAAATACATCTATAAAGCAACTAAATCATTTGTAAAACGTTTACTTCTGTAATTTGGTTGTAATGTCTAAAAACATTTGGTTTCCCTGGGGCATTAATATGATGTAACACAGACGGGTTATTTTCCTAGCTGTTTTCTAAAGGCGAAAGACAAGAGAACATCTCATTCAAGTTAGGCAGATTTAATTTGATCCTCATAAAAAAGGAAATCACTAAATGAAAATGGCAACATTAAAAAGTTTAAAATATCTGGAGTTATGACTAATAAGACCGACACAGTGAGAATGATGGGAAGGGTGGTAAAACATCTCCAAAGCTCCCTGTTAGAAAACTATATACCAAGTATATCAACCACTAGCCAGAAGAAGAAAACTCTTTTCTGTCCTACATTCAACAAGCTCAAGGTGAGTCTGGCTGGAAAGAACGAATTAATGTGGGGAAGAGCAGATCATAATTACTGTAGTGTACAGTGGAAGATCTGTGATACTGCGGGCCTGTATCACTTTCAAAGGCCGTAGTAACTTGTTGGAATGCCTTGTACCAGAACATCTGTGAAATACCAGGACATTTGTAAAAAGCTGGTGGATTCTACACAAAAGCTGGAAAAATGGTTATTATTTGGTCCTTTAGGAGGGTACTGATCCAAAACAAGTGGCCAAATCAGTACTGAAATTGCTCAGTTGGTACAAGATTTACCTTCTCTCCTGGGCCATCCAAGTCCCCAGATGCAAACACTAAAGAAAAACCTTTGCGGTGAGCTAAAGAGAAGAGCATATAGGAGAGGACCCAGGACTCTGGTTGATGTGGAGATATTCCACAAAGAGGAATGATCAAAGATCTTTCTCTCTGCTGTCCTGCTGGCAACAGGTAATAGTGTTACCAGCAAGGCTGACAACAAGTGTGGTACACATAATATTCTGTTTTCTGCACTGAAGAAATCTGCTCAAATTAAAAGTCTGAAAAAAAGAAAATCAATGTAATAATGTTAGAAATGTTATAATGCTGCAATATCTACTCTGTGAGCAAATGTATTTTAAAGTTTTCATTCGGTTTTTATTTTTTAATAATTGAGGACCCACTAAACACCTAGTCTTTCCTGTGGATGGAAAACAACAAAAGCCTTCTCCCCCTTTCTTCAGCTGATTGTTTTTAATATAAAACGCTGGGAATAATTCAGCTGCTGAAGAGTGAGCAAACACCACTGAGTTAAAAATAAATAAAAATGATGTATTTCATGCAACCTTGTTTCACATGAGCGCAATAACTATGGCTCTAATAAAAGCTACAGCTGGGTACATCTTACTGGATAAATTAGGGGAGTATTTGCAGATACTAAAGCGAGAAGCCAAATCTTTTGAGAATGAATCTATTGCCTTCTTTAAAATAATGATGTTTGCAGAAAAAAACCCTACAATTTTATTTCACAATAATGCACAGCCACTTTCTGGTTTAAAAGTCTATAAGGCTTTTGATTTTGTAATTTGCATGAGGTACCACCACATGCAAATGAAAAGCATGTGAAAAGCATGAAAACATCTCTTATGTGAATCATAAAAGGTCTAGATCATAATTATCGGTAGTTTAAGGAATTCAAGAACAAATACATTAAGATATTTTTCCTGCTTTTCAGCTCAAAGCCTCCTCCCTGTCTGTTATAATCAAACCCACCCAGTTAAAGAGAGAGATGCTGAGAGCTTTGAGCGATGCTCACCGGCCCTGTCAGATGTAATATTCTCTGAACCTCACTGAGTTTGCTGATGGATGAAAATGACCCGGCAGAGAAAATCTCACCTGCACGGCAATTTAACACCTTCTGTTTGACTGAAGGGGTGAACAGGGCTGAGAATAAAGAGATAGTTTAAAAAGCACAGAGCCCAGAACACAGCAGGGCCTGTAGCTCATGGAGTGATTTATTTCCCCTTCATCAGGAAACGTGGGGATAATCTGCCAAGAATTGTTGCAATCCATTAATAAAGACGGACAAAAGGAAAGTCTAATGTGGAAACTTAATTTGCAATAAAAGGTGGTGCATTATCTCCCTGTCTTATGTTTCCAATCATCATTTGTTGCAATATGTGGTAACTTGGCAACACCAAGGTTGGTACCTGACATTTAGTACTTTCTGAGATTTTTAACAGATTTTATGCCCATGCTAAAATCAACCTACTGTTTTGGGCTTCATAATTAGTGGCCGGTACTGGACCGTCCATTTAACAGAACAGAATAGAAGTGTCCTTTAATGTCGGAAAGTTCAGTTGTACCAGCAGCAAAGTGACAGGTAAATAGAAGCATGCAGATTCACAAAAGGTAAAATATAATTAACTAAAATAAGAAATAGGCTTCATGCATGGGGTGCTAGAGTTTCTCCCACCACCTTTACTGGGTCAAGGGGTTATCCTAGCACAGAGCAGACCTTCCTGATGAGCTTATCTAACCGTTTCCTCTCTGCTGTAGATAAACTGCTGCTCCAGCATACTACACCATAGAAGATGCCTTATTAACCTGGCTGTTTGGACAACTCTTCACAGCCCCGATTTTTGACTGCATAGACAATTATACTCTCATTCAGAAGGTGGCACCAAACACAGAACCAAGAGGAATGCATATCAAATCTTAGTACTAGCAGAGCACCTTTTTGCTGTTATGACCTGCTGCAAAGATGATTTATAACCGCCACTAACCTATGGCTGCGTTCCAGAGCAATCTCAGCCCACTGCTGATGGAGAAAGGGCTCCAGTTCATTAATATTCTTAGATTTGCATGCTAAAACCTCCTTTTTCAAATCCCACAAAGATTTTCAACAGAGTTAAAAACCTGCGGTGACCACTAGCTTCATCCAGGTTGTCTTCTGAAACTAATCCTGTTGGACTTTGAGATATGTTTGAGGTCATTGTCCTGTTTGAAGGTCCACTGATGAAAGTACTTACTGTGGAAAGTGGCATTTAGTGTAAAATTTGGATAAAATCTTTGTAATATTAGATTTATTTAACTTTCTAACTGGTCTTGTGTAATTTCTTTATTGCAAACACCAGAATAAATTTGAAATTTGCAATAAAAAATATTTGCACAGACTGTTTTCAGAAATTCTTTGGGCCTAAGGGAACCCCAAGGGAATGACCTAAAGGTCATTCAGCATGACAGTCTCATAGACCAGTGACTTAGCACTCTCACGACCAAAGGAAACCTGTGGCAAATATCGAGCAGTGTTTGAAATTTGTGGACAAATGTGCAGTATGACACATCACTGGCCACAAATTTTCCTCAATGGCCTCTTTTTCTCTTTTCAGGGCTCAACTCTATGATAGTAGGAAAAATACTATGAATACAAGCGTGTGAACAAGAGCTAGGCCACATGGAAGCAGCTGTCAGACAAACGAGAAAATCAGTGAAGGTTATAAACTGCAAAACATACTTTTCCACAGGACCAAGATAATTAATTGTTAAAATATGCTAAATAAATGCGAACAAATTGTTAAAAAGAGTCAAAGCTATTTTTCCAGTTCTTATGATTCTTGTTTACAACTTTTTTTTTCTGTGATGCACTCTGGGAAATCAATGTCTTCATATTCACAACCCTGGGAAATCACCTAAAGTGAATTAGGTGGTGGATTAAGAAAAGTAGAAGAAAAACAGGCTTCTAGTTTATCATGAAGTTCCAGGCGTATATAGAGATGCCCTGAACCGTGACCTAGCACTGACTCTCTGCCATTTTTTGTCCCCAAAACACTTTACTTTGCAAACTCTTTATTAATTTGTTTGGTAAGAATCTGTACACTTTTTTACTTTCCACCTATTAAAAGACTAACACCTTTACTTGTCCCTTTAGGGGCTGAAAAAATGCTAATCCCTGACACCCTTTTGTTAAATGCTGAAAAATATATTTAGGTATGCCTCCTGGATGGTGATGATTAGATGAAAGTTTGTATTCAGGTCACATAAGGAGACCATTGCAGGCAGAAAGACATGGAAAGAAACCCTGGCAACATATTGAACCAATAAAACAACTCATATGTGCACATATGCTACTTTTTACATCATCATTTATCGAGACCCTTTGCACATCCTTAGTGATTTTCCAGAACTGACATAGTATGATAGGCTGTTTTGCTGCCAGTTGTGCTGGTGCATTGCACAAAGTGGATGTAATAACGAAGGAAATCAATAGCTAGACGGCTGAATCTGATTAACAGTTAGCTGTTCTAGCATGATAATGATCATAAACACACATAAAAACTGGCTTAGGAATCGAAAAAGTATATCCTACTGAAAGAAAGCAGCACAGGAGACGTCCAAGACTGCAACATCACCTGTTGCAATAGTCTTGTGAATCAATTTGATGGTAAGATAAGCTTCAGTCCTGATCCAACAGTTGTGTTAAAAGCATGCATAAAATTGGTAAATTTATTTTAATTTTTATTCATTGAGGTTTGTTTGCTTATTTTCAGGAAGTGTTTCATCTGTCATCCACAAGAGGGTGCTTCATACAATGAAACATGAGTGTTCCTGAAAGAGATGTTTTCTATGTCCCAGAGATGAATGTGTTTTGACGTGCAACTCCACCCCAGAACTACAGCAAAAGACCTTGTGAGGTGCTGGCTGAAGCTGGCTGTTACATTCTGAGGAAATAGGGGGAAGCTTGCAAGCCTGAGTGGATTGCTCCAAATACAAAGTATGGCGGTGGCAGCATCATGCTGTGGGTTGGTTTGCTGCTTGAAGCAGTTTTGAATTGCATGAAGCCAAAGAATAATGGAAATGTGTAGCTGCTCATATGGACAAGCCAAAAGATTTTTCAACAAAGATTGAGCTGTTTGGCCACAATACCTAAAAACTTGTTAGCAGGAGTCAAGGTGAGGCTTTCAGAACTAAGAACATTGTACTAGCTGTTAAGCATAGTGGCGGCAGTATTATGGGATGGGACTGTTTTGCTGCCAGGGACACAATAACAAAAGAGGAGCACCTCCTAATTCTTCAAATTCAACTCAAATCAACAGCTAAAATCCTTAAACTCGGATGCCGTTTCAATGTTTAAAAGCCAGATCAGGAGCTTGCCGATGGCTACAAAAACTAGTGTCTTTGCAACATGCAATAAAGGTTTAGTCTGATTTGGACATTCATCAAAATTTGATTGACACTCTGACTCCGTTTTAAAAAAAGCTGAAAAAAGAAAACTCTTTGTGACGGGTATCAACTCACACTGACAGCTAATTTCACATCGATAACACACACACACACACGCCACACATGGATCCCTGCTCCAATCTCCAGGCCTCAGGCGTGCTCTGCTGGGGATGTTCTCAAAATACACGCATCAATCATGTCGCAGACAGCTACGCCTGCACCTCCTCCCTATGCTGCTCCAAACATGGTGCGGAGTGGTGCAGGAGCCTCAAGGTGAAGGAGGGCGCCGCGCCTCTACGTTTATAATAACTCACCTGTAGGACTGCACACACCCGCTGTGTACCCTAAAAAACTTCCTGCATTCCACATAAAGTAGGGGAACAAAAAATCAATTTCTAAAGCCTTACAGAGTTGCCTGAAAGGACGGCTGAGTTAACAGGAGAGATGGCCTTTCCCTGGCTAGAGGAGATTTGCCTCCAACTATAGGACAGATGCAGCTATGAAAGGAAAATACATACACACTGCAGATATGAGAAGAGATAGAAAAATGGGTTAAACACAAGCTCTGCTGTTTCTCCAGGAGGGAATGAAGAAGAAGAAAGTGTGAGCCCACCGTTTGTCGGTGTGAGATGGTTAATAACTTTGTCGCTTCGGCGGCGAAGCTCCTCACATAATCGGAATGTAATTACAAGCCGCTCTATATGGAGACATGTGATGTCTGCGGGGGATTCGTGGAAGCAAAAGACAAAATAGCTCTGTAATACGATTAACATCCTTCAAACCTGAGCATCATCTGAGTTATAATCCCCCCTCCCTGTCAGTGTTCATTCACACAACATCTGTGTCAAACTGAGAGCGCTAACCTTCTGCAGAAAGAGCGCACTTATGAAACATGAAGAAACAAGGACAAACAATCTCTGAAAGAGTAATTATCGGTTGGATCTTTCCTACCAGCAGTAGCGTGTAAAAGTACAAATTCAATCAATTGTTCACATTGTGTGATGCTACAATCATAAACTTCACTGTATTAGAATGGTTTAAATAAATTGTACATAAGGAAAAACATTACAATGATACAAAAAATCAAACAACAGACGAATAAAAAAAAAAAGAATAGAATGATGGATAAGAAAACGAAAGGAAAGTGGGACTGAAAATTTAACTAATAATGTTTAGATAACACATTCAAACGCCACTCTCATGATTTAAAGCTACTTGGGGTTTCAGCACTTTTACAGTTTTCTGGGAGTTTATTCCAGATTAGTGGAGCATAAGAACTAAAAGCTGCTTCTCCATGTTTGGTTCTGGTTCTGGGTATGCAGAGTAGATTTGGGCCAGACGACCTGAGAGGTCTGGGTGGTTGATACACTGACAACAAGTCTGTAATATATTTTTGGTGCTAAGCCATTCAGTGATTTATAGACTAACAGAAGTATTTTAAAGTCTATTCTCTGAGATACGGGGAGCCATTGTAGGGACTTTAGAACCGGGGTGATGTGCTCCACTTTCATAGTTCTAGTGAGGACGTGGGCAGCAGCGTTCTGGATCAACTGCAGCTGTCTCATCAACTTTTTAGGCAGACCTGTGAAGACACCGTTGCAGTAATCAATTCTACTAAAGATGAACGCATGAATTAGTTTTTCAAGGTCCTGCTGAAATCTTTAGGTGATAGAAGGCCGACCTTGTTACTGTCTTTATGTGCCTCTGAAGGTTCAGATCTGAGTCCATCACTACACACAGGTTTCGAGCCTGATTGGTGGTTTCTAGTTGTATTAACTGAAGCTGCTAACTTTTAAACGCTCTTCCTTTTGTCCAAAGATTATTACTTCAGTTTTGTTTTGATTTACCTGAAGAAAATTTTGGCACATCCATGCATTGATTTCTTCTAAGCATTTACCAAGCGCTTGAATGGGTTCATAGTCACCTGGTGACATCGTAACGTATAGCTGTGTGTCGTCTGCATAGTTATGATAACTTACGTTGTTGTTTATTAAAATTTGAGTTAGGGAGAGCATGTAGATATTGAATAGGAGGGACCCTAAGATGGATCCTTGGGGAACGCCACATGTGATTTTTGTGGTCTCTGATGTAAAGTTACCTACTGACACAAAAAAGTCCCTGTCCTTCATGTAGGATTTAAGTTTAGGATTTAATTAAGACCCCTTTAATCTGATACCTCTAAATAAAATCCGATTTTCCAGTCCAATCACTTAGCAAACAGAGTCCACTGGTGTGTAATTCAGTCTCAGTATAAATCCAACTGTTCTGTTAAGGCCTCAACGGTTTGTCAGAAAACATTACTGAACAAACAGCGAACGCAGCAGACAGGTCAGGTAAAAAGTTGTGGAGACTTTTTAAGCAGGGTTATAATATAAAAACAATATCCTCAAGCTCTGAGTTAAGACACAAGCTGAGGAAGAAGAGCATGCATCGGAGAAGCAGCCAAGAACCCCATGGTAATTCTGGAGGAGTTGCAGAATTGCACAGCTCAGGTGGGAGAATCCGTTGACAGGGCAACTATTAGTCACACACCCCACAAATCTGGCCTTAATAGAGTAAAGTGTCCTGTTTGCAGTTTGCTACGAGCCATCCAGGGGACACAGAACAATGTGGAAGAAGGTTCTCTGATCAGATGAGACCATAACTGAACTCTTTGGCCTCTTTACACGTGTTATGTGCAGCAGAAAGCTAACACTGCACATCACTTTAAACACATCTAAACATGGGAAAACATGGTGGTGGCAGCATCATGCTGTGGAAAAGTAGAGACAGAGAAGCTGGTCAGAGTTGATGAAAATCTTATCAGAGGCTACAAGATACTTGAGACTGGGGCTGAAGTTCACCTTCGAGCAGAACAACAACCCTAAACATACACCTAGAGCTACAGTGGGATGGTTTAGATCAAAGCATGTTTATGTGTTAGAATGGCCCAGTCACAGTCCAGACCATAATTCAGTCGGGAATCTCTGACAAAACTTGATAATAAATCTCCACACCGTCGCCATCTACTTTGAATGATCATGAGCTATTTTGCAAAGACGTAAGGGAAAATGGGCTAAATGCACAGGCAAGGCACACCTTAATCATTATCCTCTAGAGTCTAGACTCTAGAGGACAGACTGCATAAAAATGCACTACTTTGCATTGGTTCATCACATGGACTCCAGATAAGATACACTAAGGTTTGAGGCTGTAACATGACAGAAGGTGGAAAACTGGAAGATGTAAAAATACTCTCTGCAACACACTAAGAGTGAATACGTTAGGAGAAAAAGGAGCAGAACTTGTACAGAATGAAGCAGCTCCTGTGGTTCTTTTCTCCCAGCTAGCAAATATTTGCCATAACAGTAAGTAAAAAAGGGGGAAATTAAAGAGCCTGTCCTACTTCCTTTCTTCCAAAACAAAAAACAGGAGAGACAGGAGGCGGGGAAGGTGGCAAAGAGAAGAGGACAAAGATAGATCTGGAGATAGAAAGAGGAGGTGAGAAAACATAAAGGCAGAGAGGCTGAAAGAGATTTATATAGTGAGTTATGCAACTAAAAGGCGCCTGTGATATCAACTGCTCTGTCTTCACCGGAGCCGATGTAGCTTTGAAAAAAAATAAACCCATCGTACGTCATCTCTCAGCGCGCTTTGACAGGATCTGGTGTTTGGGTCACGGCAGACTTCAAACATAAGAGAGAACAACTTGTTCACCCAACCAAAGGTGACATCGTTTACTTCTGGTGCTGCAGTTTATGTAAAATCCACAACATTATAATTTTCACTTCCGAGACTTTCATCTGACAGGTGATATTAGAGCTTACTTTCATGCTGACGTTATATTAAAAACATATTTCTTTAATATGAAGCTACAAAAAAGTGAGGCAAAGCTCAAAAAGAGCAACCATAAAACTGATTTGTGCATACTTCCAGGGAACCAAACTTGCAATTACTCCTTCCATTATTTATTTTGAATAAGGCACACTCAAATCAGGAAGCACTTCCATATATGGAAGATGACGTTGAGTCACACCTGTGTCCCTTGGACATACAAAAAATGCTCTTTTAAACAGTTTTTGGTCATAAAAGTTTAACACAAAAAAACAAAACAAAAAAAATACAGATTTTTTTGGTGGGTTTTGTCCATGCCTGGTTGTTAGGGACGTTGATTCTGATTCAAGTTTTATTTTTTTGGGCAAAAACAACAAAACGTGTATTTTTTTTCCTTTCCATATATGGAAATTGACAGATTTATATTGAATAAAAAAAAACCTCTCCAGAGTGAAAGAGAAAAAAAACAACATAAAAGGTTAAAAAGTATTACAAAAAAATGTATTCAAACACAATATACAAATCACATTGCTATAGTAGTGTATTCAGAAAGTAATTTTCCAATCGAGTTTAAGGCACAAAAATATGCTAAAGGGACACAGATTGCTCGATTTAGATTAAAAGGCATATGAAAGACGGCGGAGCAATTTTGCATTGTCAAACTGTATGGCATTTGCATCAATACATCTAAAGGTATGCAAAAATAAAAATTCAAAAACAAAAAGTCAAGGTACCCTCTAGGTATTTTACATAAAAACAGATGTCAAACGTGAGCAAGGTCTCTTAAATCCCCGTTTCTTTATTCTTTAAATTTAAATTCAAGCTGTAATTCCTGTAAACAAGTCTGACTCTGTCTTTTACAAAATGGACACTTATGTCAATGTCTTCCTGAGGACTTGGTTGCCCACGTAACAAACTAAACACATTGTTTTCAAAATAAAACCAGCACATTTGGATTTGCCTGCATGTGTGATTTACAATGTGAATAGAGAACGGTCAAGGACATCTAAAGGGCCAGATGTAGTCCGAGGCTCCAGGTCTGGCGTACACAGATAAATTGCTTTCTTTTTATCAAACCCCCCCCCCCAAAAAAAACGACAACCTTTATAATGGGATTATGTCTCAGCAAGTAGTATGTAAAAACAACTTTACACATCTCTAGCTCAGTATTCAATATTATAGCACTCAGTTTAACAATATTTATTAACAGATAAAAATACAAACAATTTTTTATATGTGCCAAATGATAAATAATCATGAAAGGTCAGACCCAGATTTTGTAGTGCTGGGTATAATATGTTTGCAGAATGTGAACCCAGACTGCCAACAATCTGAGGTAAAAAGCAATTAAAGCACAAATAAGCAGGATTGTTTTTATCTAGTTCAGCTAGCAACAACTATCAGACAACCTGGATTTTACACATTTCAAATAAACCTGTAGGGTTGATATTTTGGTGATACACTGGGTTTTAATAGTAGTAAATAGTGGATTATCATCAGCTTAGCAGGTATAAGAAATATGGTAAATATGGCAACAGAAGAACTCTGTTCTCCTGCTAACTGTAGAATATTTAAATCTGCATCTCTTACAATGTCCTTTATTGAGCTTGTTCCTTTAGATAAAAAAAATGATATAAAGGAATGAAGCACAAATAAAACAAGGCCAAGAACACAACCCTGTGGAACTCCATGCCTAAGATTGTCTGAAGATTGTCTACCGAAAATTTTAGGGTCTGAGTGAAAGCAAATCATATAATTCAACTCTGTTGACTCTCCTGCATAAGAATACATTTAAGACTCTCAGCCAGTTCCAAAGAAAAACTCCAAAAGTCCAAATACAACTATTGAACAAGATGAATGTCTTGTTCCTTTGAAGAAAACTGTAAAAAACATATGGGGTAGTTTACATGGCTAAAGTGACTGATCTATAAATTTAAGAGAAAATAAACAAACTAAAACAATGACAAAACAAAAAAAATAGAAAAGAATAGCTTAAAAACAGTAATTAAAGGAAAATAAAAGACTAATAATAAGAACAGTCAACTGGAATTAAAGCCAAGTTAAAAAGATAGGATTATGAAAAGGACTTAAAATCATTCAAAGTATTTGTTATCCTTGCAGAAAGAGGAAGATTTTGGGAACAGCAACAGAAAAAGCTCTCCAAAAGCAACGCCAAACTGAGTTCTGATCTCAAACGTCTTCTGGGATCATGCTTCTGTAAAAGCTTTGTTAGATAAGGAGTTGACCAACTGTTGAGACATTTAAAAACCAAAGTTAAAATCCTGAAATCAATCCTAAAACCTTACAGGCACCCAGTGCCGAGAGGACAATATAGGGGTAATTGTGAGCAGAACAGGAGCAGCGTTTTGGACCAGTTGCAGGTGATACAGGAGAGAGTTGTCCAAACCAGCATAGCGAGAGTTCCAGTTGTCCAGTCTAGCGACAATAAACGTACTTATCACACTGTCAAGGCCACTATAAGGTAAATAGGGGTTGATTTTCTTAATTATCCTCGGATGATAAAAGCCACACTGGACTACTGCACTGACCTGTTTATCAAATTAAAAACTATTATGAAAGAAACTACAAAATACCTGACAGGTGTAAATTAAGAGCTCAAAAGACCAATAGCATTGCTGTGTTCTCAAATAAGGTCCTTTTACTCAGAAACAATCACCTCTGTCTTATTTTGAAATGTAAGACGTTCATCTCCAGGTTTTAAGCATCACTCAGCCTATGTTTAATAGCTGAAATGTCTAAACATAGAGAACATAACTAAACAGAGGGAAATGGAGCAAAAACCCTCAGAAATGAGTGAATGCAAAGATATGCACTAATTAAAGATGCTGTTGGTGTAAACCTATTTTTCCCTTTACTTTTTCAATGTCAGTTAAAGGAGCCCTAATTTATCTGCAATTATGAGTCACTTTGCTTACACAACTTGAATCCATTTGTCCAATTAAAAGCGAATTGTAAGAAGACATTCATAGAAGTGTTTTATAATCCTTTAAGCTATGAGGACATATATTAACCGAGATAGTGTAGTCCAACAAAGGATGAAATGATCGGTGAAAGTCTGTGAATCAGTCACAGCTCTCTCAATCCAGCTGAAGTCATATGGACCAAGCTCTTCATCATATATTGCTTGGTTCCTGCCTGATATAGTGCTTAGAGATAAATGTTGAACTCTCTGTGTTCACTGCTGTACATCCTAACTATGCCCTTCTTCTTTCAGCCTGTTGGCCCGTCACACCTCACAGACTCCACCCTGCAATCCTTTTAGTGCTTATCGGTGCATAGCTTTAGCTCAAATATAGACACACACACACCTTCCCACCAATCAATATGAAATTTACAGAGGTAGCTATTTTATCCCTAACTGAGCTAAGCTCCCAGGGGTGGCTGGTGCCACCAGGCTGTACAGGCTTTTGACTTATTTTTATTACATAACTTCATGAATATAAAAAGTGTGCTCTTCTCTGTAAAAAATGCCTAGATTTTGTGATGCGTAAAATGGATCTATGATAAATGAACTGAATTTGGACTGGAAGGAGGCAAATATTAAATATGTTCTATATGTGAAAACAAACTCTTGTCTTCACCAAAAATAGGAGTTGCAAGATTGTTTTGCTAAAACATCCCAAAAACACTGTGAACCGAAGTGTTATGGTCTGAGAAAACTGAACTACATCACCAAAACAACACCATACTCACAGAGAATCCTGGTGGTGGCAGCATTATGTTAGGGGATTACCTTTCCTTAATGGTAACTAGGGTTTCTATTGAGGTTAATGTTCTAAATACCAGTGAATTTTGACCAAAGATCTTGCAGGTTTCTGCTCAAAAGCTGAAGAGAGATTTCATTTTTTTAGTATCACAATGAGTCCACATATACATCTAAATCAATAAAGAACGATCTAGGGTTTAGGTTTTGATTGGATTGGCCAGAGTCCAGAAATAAATCTAACAGAGGTCACGTAAACAAGCAATATCCTCACAAACTGACAGATCCGGAGAAGCTTTGCAGGGTAGAGTGGACAACATACCAAGTCATGACATGGCGTGCTGATAGAACACAAGAAATCTGAAAACTGTAATTGAATTAAAACTTTCTTCAACACAGTATTAGCTTAAAGGTGTACACACTTATGCTACCCAGTCACTGGAGCCTTTATTGTTACTCGAAACAGATTTGTTTGTTTTTCCAGGCGAAATGTCCAGAATATGTCACATTTTCTAACATTACAGAAAAATGATTTATTTTAAAATGATTTATTAAACAAAAATGTTTAGCATGTAGACTGTGTATCTAATGTATGTCTGTTTTCTAAAGTTCTGATATGCAAAGTCATATAATTAAAAAAAGTGGATTATTATTTTTTTTTATTACATGTGTATGCACTATAAAAACATACAGACCTGCTATTGGAAAAGAAACAGACTTCTGTAGTTTTAGTACTTCTGTAAGATAATTCAATAAATAGGATTAAAAATACAAATATGGAGAAGATTTAACAAGCCGTCTTGGTGAAAGGAAGAGTTTAAAATTTTCTGATGAGACCCTTTTCAGCCATCAAGCGAAGTTTATTTGCATAGGAGAAAAAAATAAAATGGTGTGCAACAAAAACTTCTGAATAAAGTCAACAACAAACCCACTCATACTCACTTAAAATGACAACCAATGGTTTCAGAAAGTTTAAGGGTAAATTGCCATGTACAGGGGTTGGACAATGAAACTGAAACACCTGTCATTTTAGTGTGGGAGGTTTCATGGCTAAATTGGACCAGCCTGGTAGCCAGTTTTCATTGATTGCACATTGCACCAGTAAGAGCAGAGTGTGAAGGTTCAATTAGCAGGGTAAGAGCACAGTTTTGCTCAAAATATTGAAATGCACACAACATTATGGGTGACATGCCAGAGTTCAAAAGAGGACAAATTGTTGGTGCACGTCTTGCTGGCGCATCTGTGACCAAGACAGCAAGTCTTTGTGATGTATCAAGAGCCACGGTATCCAGGGTAATGTCAGCATACCACCAAGAAGGACGAAACACATCCAACAGGATTAACTGTGGACGCAAGAGGAAGCTGTCTGAAAGGGATGTTCGGGTGCTAACCCGGATTGTATCCAAAAAACATAAAACCACGGCTGCCCAAATCACGGCAGAATTAAAGGTGCACCTCAACTCTCCTGTTTCCACCAGAACTGTCCGTCGGGAGCTCCACAGGGTCAAAATACACGGCCGGGGCTGCTATAGCCAAACTTTTGGTCACTCATGCTAATACCAAACGTCGGTTTCAATGGTGCAAGGAGCGCAAATCTTGGGCTGTGGACAATGTGAAACATGTATTATTCTCTGATGCGTCCACCTTTACTGTTTTCCCCACATCCGAGAGAGTTAGGGTGTGGAGAAGCCCCAAAGAAGCGTACCACCCAGACTGTTGCATGCCCAGAGTGAAGCATGGGGGTGGATCAGTGTTGGTTTGGGCTGCCATATCATGGCATTCCCTTGGCCCAATACTTGTGCTAGATGGGCGCGTCACTGCCAAGGACTACCGAACCATTCTTGAGGACCATGTGCATCCAATGGTTCAAACATTGTATCCTGAAGGCGGTGACGTGTATCAGGATGACAATGCACCAATACACACAGCAAGACTGGTGAAAGATTGGTTTGATAACATGAAAGTGAAGTTGAACATCTCCCATGGTCTGCACAGTCACCAGATCTAAATATTATTGAGCCACTTTGGGGTGTTTTGGAGGAGCGAGTCAGGAAACTTTTTCCTCCACCAGTATCACGTAGTGACCTGGCCACTATCCTGCAAGAAGAATGGCTTAAAATCCCTCTGACCACTGTGCAGGACTTGTATATGTCATTCCCAAGACGAATTGACGCTGTATTGGCCGCAAAAGGAGGCCCTACACCATACTAATAAATTATTGTAGTCTAAAACCAGGTGTTTCAGTTTCATTGTCCAACCCCTGTACATCTGTGCTTGCTGCACATATTTGGGCCCTAAATTTGCATCAATTCTAACCCCAAAAAACATTATAAAATAAAAAATTTATATTTTTCAACACCAACATAGCACAGACAAATCTTTTAAAACATTTGACTCACTAGCCTTTAGTTGGATGTTAGCCTTGTCATAGCGTTCCCTCATAGCGATATATCATGTAAAATCCTTTGGCTTACTGGGTATTAGCTCTGTGCTGTCACTGTCATTTTGCCATTTATTTTGCTTCTTTTAAGCGTTTTTGTTCCACTAAAACAAGCAAAGTACTTTAGCTTGATAGCTATTATTGGCAACAATGTTTTCCAGCTTATATAAACAAAATTAATGCATTTGCTTTTTTTTTTTAGCTTTTTGAAAACTAAAACCTCAAGAAACGCTTGGCTCATTAGCCTGTCAATTCAACAGCTTTGATTATAGAGCTACATCTGCTCCCTTTTTGGTTGTTTTGGCACAAAAACACCTAAAAGCATTTGGTCCATTAATTATTAGTGACATGCTTACATTGTCAGTTTCCTAGGTTATCACTGCACTTACAGGGGTTGGACAATGAAACTGAAACACCTGGTTTTAGACCCCAATAATTTATTAGTATGGTGTAGGGCCTCCTTTTGCGGCCAATACAGCGTCAATTCGTCTTGGGAATGACATATACAAGTCCTGCACAGTGGTCAGAGGGATTTTAAGCCATTCTTCTTGCAGGATAGTGGCCAGGTCACTACGTGATACTGGTGGAGGAAAACGTTTCCTGACTCGCTCCTCCAAAACACCCCAAAGTGGCTCAATAATATTTAGATCTGGTGAATGTGCAGGCCATGGGAGATGTTCAACTTCACTTTCATGTTCATCAAACCAATCTTTCACCAGTCTTGCTGCGTGTATTGGTGCATTGTCATCCTGATACACGGCACCGCCTTCAGGATACAATGTTTGAACCACTGGATGCACATGGTCCTCAAGAATGGTTTGGTAGTCCTTGGCAGTGACGCGCCCATCTAGCACAAGTATTGGGCCAAGGGAATGCCATGATATGGCAGCCCAAACCATCACTGATCCACCCCCTTGCTTCACTCTGGGCATGCAACAGTCTGGGTGGTACGCTTCTTTGGGGCTTCTCCACACCGTAACTCTCCCGGATGTGGGGAAAACAGTAAAGGTGGACTCATCAGAGAACAATACATGCTTCACATTGTCCACAGACCAAGATTTGCGCTCCTTGCTCCATTGAAACCAACGTTTGGCATTGGCATGAGTGACCAAAGGTTAGGCTATAGCAGCCCGGCCGTGTATATTGACCTTGTGGCGCTCCCGACGGACAGTTCTGGTGGAAACAGGAGAGTTGAGGTGCACATTTAATTCTGCCGTGATTTGGGCAGCCGTGGTTTTATGTTTTTTGGATACAATCCGGGTTAGCACCCGAACATCCCTTTCAGTCAGCTTCCTCTTGCGTCCGCAGTTAATCCTGTTGGATGTGGTTCGTCCTTCTTGGTGGTATGCTGACATTACCCTGGAAACCGTGGCTCTTGATACATCACAAAGACTTGCTGTCTTGGTCACAGATGCGCCAGCAAGACGTGCAGCAACAATTTGTCCTCTTTTGAACTCTGGTATGTCACCCATAATGTTGTGTGCATTTCAATATTTTGAGCAAAACTGTGCTCTTACCCTGCTAATTGAACCTTCACACTCTGCTCTTACTGGTGCAATGTGCAATCAATGAAGACTGGCTACCAGGCTGGTCCAATTTAGCCATGAAACCTCCCACACTAAAATGACAGGTGTTTCAGTTTCATTGTCCAACCCCTGTACATTTTTATTTTATTTTTTTTAGCTTTTTTAGAGAATAAAATTTATAAATGATTTGGATTATCAGGCATTAGTTTGTTGCCAACTTTATAATTTAGACAACTGTTGATTAAAGTGAATAATCAAAATATCTGTAAAAGCATAAAAGATGTTGGTTCGTATGCTTTTAGTTGAATACGGTCAGTATTTAACTCACTGTTGATGAAAGTAACTACAACATTTGCTTTTTTATCTTAAACTTTTTCCTACTGAAACCTGAAAAATATAAGCTTCTTTAGCTTTTGCCCAAAGGCTAATAATATCAGTTTGCCAGTCTATAGATTCAAGTGTAAAATGGTCTGTTCTAGATAATTTACCCACTAAATCTTATCAAAGCATTTGGCTTAATAGTTATCCAACAGCTATTTTGCCAGTTGGCATCTGTTGTGAATCTGTAAAGACAAGACAGGGACGATGGGACAATTTAAAGGAAATAAAACTGAATTAGTCAGCAAAAAGAGGATAAAATACTAACAGGAGACAGACAAGATTTGTGTTTAACGTTTCCGAGAGCATACAAGAAACCTTGGTGTCTTTCTGGACTTGGAGCTAAATTTTACCAACCACGTATGGTGTGCTACTAAACCAGCGTATAATCTTACTGACATCACCAGATTAAAGGGTTTTCTATCAAAACAGGACACAGAAAACTGATGAATGTCTTGGTAGGACTGTTGTAATAGTGTCTTCACTGGTCTCTGTAAAAAAAAAAATCAACCCGACAGCTGCAGCTCATCCACAATGCTGCCGTCAGAGTCCCTGACCAACACCAACAAATGGACCATATCACACATGTTCTTAAATCACTGCACTGGATCCCTGTTTATAATGGGATGGCAGTTTTTCTGTTCAACATTCGGCTGTTTTAAGCAGTTTTTGAATTTTTTCACCTGGAGAAATCTAAGTTGATGAAACATTCTGGATCAACAGCGGTTCTTAAAAACATCAACAGTATCTTCAGAATTGGGGCATTCTCAGTGGAAATAATGGGACTGGAAGAGGTGGAGATAAAAGGTTCAATCACATTTGGACTAATTCCTCACTTGTGTCTCTGTCTTTGTTTCTGTGTCATTTCATCATCTTGGAGATTTTTATCCTTTTCATGTCTAAGGAAGAGTTGGGGGTTTTACCAGCTACACAAGTATTTCTTTGGATAAATTGAAAGATAATCTATTTTTAGGTAAGGGTAAAATTGCCTGCTTAATGTCATTACAAAACAGCAACATTCAAACTATTCAGCTCACGTTATACCAATATATAATAAAGCCAGGTTTCTTTTGAAGAAATGTCATTTTTACTAAGACATATGTCTTATTGGCTTATTTTGTTAGACTTTATGAGACAATAATGATGGATTAAAATCCACTTAATGAGGCACTAAAGCAACAGTTTTCTCTTGGCTGTCTCTATTTCCCCCTCCACTCCTTCTATTTAGTATCAAAATCTCTTTCCTACTCACAAATTATTTGAAAAATCTCTTAAAGAAGACGATGCTTGCGCATTTATTAATGTTTCTGTAATTTTTACTGCAATAATATTTATCTGTCTCAGAGAGTGTGGGCGGTTAAAGGACACTTCAGATCTCCCTCGGTTGAGGATAAAGAAGTCTTTTGTGACCTGCAGTCTCTCTGGACGCGACTTCCGATTGACAACAACCGCTATCGCCACACATGGACAGTATCAGTACATTAACTGCCTAAAAAAGCAACCATCCAACATGGAAATCAGCCCATATGATTTATAAAATATGAACCCAACAAAGACGGCTCATCCTGCTTTGAATTACACTAGCAGGAGCGGTTTAAAAATGAATGCAGTTTTACGGCCAACATCAATGAATGCGAGAAAGTGTGAAAAAGAACAAATCGTGGACATGCTGCACTCACCATCCTCTTTGCATTCCTCGGGTGCCTTTGCCTTCTTGGCGAGCCTTGGGTCCAACCACGATGTTGTCTTAGTGTTGTGGCTGTGAAGACAAGACAGAGAGGGAGTGAGAAGGAGTGTGGTCGATGCTGAGAGAGAGGAGACCTGGAACAAAGCGAGAAGCTAGGTTGGTGGATTCTTAATACGGTTGCTGAATCACTTCAGAGAGAAGAGATGAGATTCCCTTGAGAGTCTGGCTTCAAAACGGTGACAAGAGTTAACATAAACGCTTTCGTGAACTAAAAAGTAATCATTATTTTTCAATTTGCTTACTGTCGCTCATTAGTAAGCAGAGGAGGAGGGTAAAATAAGCATGAGCGTTAAATAGATAGATTGATTAGGGTTGTGACTGAAGGAACGAGACCAGGCATTGCACTGACAATTTTTCTAAACCTAAAGAAAAGAACTGGACTGAGGTCAGATAGGAAGATATGCTGGTGAAACTTGATGCATCTACAAAGCTTCAGAGAACATCCAGAGATACACTGATCTTCTTTCATGGTGATTCGACAACAGCAGGAGGAGATGGAGGGCAGCAGAGGTGTGCTATGTGACAATAACAAAGCAAAGTGTGAAGATAGATGTGAAAACTGCAGCAATAAGGCTCACTCAAAACTTTTTACTGTGAATACAAAAATGTACAAATTTTTTAGTCTATAGGATTCACTCATACATTAACATATTACAGTATGAATACAGTGAACAATAGTTTTAAAAAATAGGAAAACAGCATCTTATCTTCCAGCTAAATGGCAATTAGAAATTGTCCCTTTGCTAGCTGAGTATTCCATGACCGACGTTTGCTCCCACAACCTGTAAAGAAAGGCATCTGGCATAAGTCTCATGCTTTTCCCCTTTCTCACTCTGCTCAAACAAAGCTCACGCCAAATGAGGAAAGTGGTTCCCACAGGACTTACTGTAATTAGTCATTCTAGACTCAGGGGCAGTGGCAGTTTTGACAGTGAAAGGCAGGTCTCCTGATCCATAGGATCTTTCCATCGTTCTGTGGACAACAGAGGAAAATGCATGCTTGGAGCTATCCATTGTGCCAAACTGCTCATTTTTCCTAACAGTTTTGGCTCAGCAGTGACACAAATATTGAGGCTCCCTAAAATCCAATTAAGGCCCACTACATCAAAGCAAGAATGGTGAGGATGTCTGCATGGTCTAGGAAAGGATTTTAGGCGCTTATCAACAATGAAGTGTGCTGTCTACTTGTACCGGATCATTTGAGTTCCCAGACTGTTTCGAACATGCAGAAAACGTTGTGGTGTGGTTGCGGTGGTTCTTTGTTGCTGCAGGTGCAGCCTGAAACCAGCTGCTATGTACAAGGTGTCCTGTCACTGCTCTGGCTACAGTCAAAAGGATCTCACCAAGCAGCTCAAATCAACAATCCATGTTCTCCATGCAAAAAGGCAACAAAATATGCTGGCAGGAATTTTAATATAACTTTACAACAGTCACAGCATGACTCATAAAAACAACTTCTATCCTGGATAAATGAGTTGGTGTGAGAGTGAAAAGGCTCAGCTGGGCAGGAGTATGTTCACAGACGATGCATTAACAGCATAATCTCCATCCATAGCTATCAAGATATCAGAGGTTCTTTCATAAGCTGCTCTTTGGTCCAGACCAATCTCTGCAGCTGCTTGTGGTTTTTGGTGATGCTGGGGCTGACTCTGTAACAGACAGTGATGCAGTTGGTCAGGGTGCCGTGGAGAATGTGTATTTCATTCATACCAAGCATCCTCGGTCTCTTTAGAAAGATTAGTTGCAGCTTGGCTTTGTTGTCCAGCTGGGTGATGCTCTGTTATCAGCCGAGATTCTTATAAGGTAAAAAGAGTCAACTCTACCGTCTCTTCTTGACCATCTCTGATGGTTATCATCTCCTTTGAATGGTTATTTTATTTGGACAGTTTCTGTATGCTGCATCATCACCGTTGTCTCGTCATATTTCAGGATGCATTGTGCAAATATTTTCCAGCAGAGTCAGTAAGTGAAGAGTGTGTAGAGGACAGGACTGAGGAAAGTACCTTAAGCCGTAGCCTTCCTTTTAATGCTGAGCAAATCAAGGTATCCACCAGCACAATGCAATCATTTATACACCACCTTTTGCTTCATGTGCAAACTTTGTGGGACTTTTTGTTGTAACACCTAATAGAAAATATTTCTGAGTGGACACCTAAAACCATGAAGCTTCTTGCATGGGTTGCTTGCTGAAAGTCCAAAATATTTACACATACTTTATAAGAACTGGCATGTTTCTGATATTGAGGTTTTCGTGGTTTTAAAAAGTTAGGGTTAAAGAAAAACGTTAAAATATCCCCTCATAACGTTTCTATGGTTTAAGGTCCTTGAAAGAGTTGCTAAAAACCATTCTGGCATGACCAGAGTTGTATCTGTGCACTGCCTGCCAGCTGGCTAAAAAGGCTAACATACTTTTCCCTTGCCTACAAGGAGGATCTATTTGATTGTTTGGAAATATTTCCGGTCACACAAAATGAAAGCAGTCAGCAAACTTCAATATTATACATTAACATTTTTTATTTTAAATTATTTGATCCTGTGCATGGATATTTTTACTGAAGTGTATCATACAACGAGAGTCTCTTATCAGCCCATGCAGAAAGGCCTTTATATACTATATAAATGAAGTAATTCTGTTGAAGTAGCTTGTTCTTTACACATTATCTAGATAAAACTTTTTTTATGGTGTGAGCAATACTGTGTAACAGGTCAGAAATTTCAAGTGGCTGTGATTTCTACAGTGTTAAATATGCAGTGGAAAGGACCTATGAGGAGTTCCCAGGAGTTAAAAAGTCCTTTGTGACCAGGACATTTTATCCTTCACAGGAAGTCAAGTAAAATAACCAATCTCTCTGTTCTAGCAGAGTACGTATTGGCCTTAAGGCAGTAAAGAAATAAGGAACATTGCAGCATAACTTAATAACTATAAAACCAAACCAAAGGGCTAAAAGACCCCTTGTGCTACCTATTACATTAGCTAATTAGCATTGATTACTGATGACTGCATTAATATCAAAGAATATCAAAAACTAACCCAAACGCTGTACTGCTTCAAAATAAATGTTCATGGTAAAAATGAACATATTAAAGCATACAGTTGTAACCTGCATCATTCTAACATCTCTAACAATATAGCACAGCATAGAAAATATAGTTAAGTTTAAAGAGAACTATGCAGGGATCAAACGACTTGATTTGCAGGGAAAAGTTTTCAATTTTCTCTAATAATGGAACCTTTTACTTAACATTAGTATTTTTTGGATTTTGCAATATCTAGACAGTTGTGAATCTTTGAACACACACAGCTTGAACACACACTTCTCTGTTCTCTATTGTATGTGACCGATAAATGTAACTGATGCTGGCGTTCAAAGGGTTATAAATAGAAGACCAAGTGAAAGATGGATGCACATTAAAGAAGAAAAATGCGGCATATGAAGCTCCACATTCAACATGGAGCCAAAATATGAGGCTCTTCCAGGTAAGGCCATGTTTTTGCTTTCCGTTTGATTCTTCTCCATCTGTCCTTCCTGTTTTCTGTCCTCCTCGTTCTTTGTTGACTCATTTCCCTTTCTACTCTTGTCATCTATTTATATTTATTTAAAAAAACTACAGCCTTCATCACGTCCTTGTCCTTCCACTCTATCTTTACTATTTTAAATTAGCATCACCTTTTTCTCTTTAACTTTGTCAGTGCTTCTTTGCGGCTGCTTCAGTTTCAGGGCTGTAGATAAATAAACTGATCTCATGTGGTGGCCAATCACAGATAAGCAACATCTTGGCAACCACGATAACCAAGCTACCACTTCAGGGGGCTAAGCAAATTAATTGGTAATGTCCTCGGTGGATGGGGGGAGCCCAAGAAGTCATCTCCACTGGGGGGAGGGATTAAAAGTATGCTGCTGCGTTAAATGAACACGAGGAGTCAATATGTGACTGACTGCATAACAATACCACAATTTAAGCAGCTTTTTAGGATCCAATCAAGTGAAGTGAAGAAAGATCAGCCTGATGAGAGAAATGACTCAGTCATGCACAAAACGTTTTATGACAGCAAAAAAAAAATGTCTTTTTGAACTTTATTGGTTCGTGCATAAGAACCAAATGCACATGGAATTCCCTCCCCACCAATTCAAAAGCACGCAGCAACTCCATTATTCATGTGAAATAAAGACTCACCTACAGTTTTACTGCAGCTGTAAAGTTCTAACAACTGCAATGAGCTTTTACAGCATAGTTCAGCATTACACTGGATTTGTGGGGACCTTTAAATCCTTATTAAACCACAACACATTCATTTATTTTGTCTCGATGCAACTATTTCTGCAAGAGCAGAGAGTAACATGCACAAAAAAGCTCAAAAGGACTATTGAAAAGACCATTGACTTAGAGAATCTACAAAAAAAGTATTTATTGTAAAATGCATATTGAAAATGAGCAACCTTTTTGTCCCTGTAGTATGTTAAAGTCCCTCCCTGCACATTTATCAGAACCCCTGGTTAAGATGTGCAAAAAGCTTTAAAATAAATGAATCTTAAATTATAGTAGCATAATCTCACACTGAAAAAAATTAAAGGAAAAATCCATCCTCAAATTTGACTACATTTATTCAGTTGGGAAAAAATTCTTCGTAAAAAGAAATTTTAACAAAACGATTTGTGCCACAGTTATTGTGCTCTGTAACATTTCGATAAAATACATGCAGCTGTAATTTTTACTTTACCTTTTTACGTTGATCAGACAGCTTAAGAAGATTTAATAAGTAGTCCATGACCTCCTGACTGCCGGGGGATAACTATCATGTGACACAATTTCTCTTAGCCACTCTTCAAAATGGGAAAGACAAGAGCCCACGTCATACATGTAAGCCAGATGTGTGTTGATCATCAGTCAGGAAATGGTGACAATAGCCTAAATATTCACATATCTACAGTCAGAGCAATAATTGAAAACTGGAGGTGAGACAAAGCTGGAAGAGGACATAGACCCCAGATTTGTTAGAACGGAAAGGACCTGTACAAAAGCCTTTATATAGTTTCATTTTTTAAATTGCAGTGGCATAATGGCACACAGCAGACTTTTAATCCCATAGTTTAGTGAGAAAAAACATTTTTTAACAAAAGTACCTGTGGTATAAATCCTGGCACACCTAAGAAAGTCTGTAAAATAAATGTAACAAACATCTTTGAATAAACGCTTCACTCTTATGTTGGTCTGAGTAGCTAGGAACTGGAATCTCAAACAGCGGACCTTGGCTCTTAGCCACTCTTCAAAATGAAAAAGACAAGAAAACATATTTTAAATTGGTAGTGTTAATCTCCATAAGTCAAGACATGGCTAAAGGAAATAGTTACGGGACTAATCTTTCCTGTATGTACAGCCAAAGAAATATGAAGACAAAGCGTAAAATAACTGGAGCTGTGACAAACAAGTAGGACAAAGTTTGTTTTTTATCTATGCACAACAAGTGAAATGGTAATTGAGATTTCAAAAATATCAGAAGTTAGATATATTAGTTTGAGGATATTGTACACAACCTAAGCAGCGGGTGCCAAAAAAGCTGCTTCTTATAAATTTGAAACACAAGTTGTTGAGCACTACATTTTTTCCTCCACTTTAAAAATGTAGATAACAATTGGATATTTATCCAAAGCTGCGAATGATTGATCTCCTACTCTGCTCAATCTGTGTTGATCTTTTGTCAAAACTAAATAAAAGTAATAAATCCTGATTATAAGACAGAATGTCAACTATTTTACTGTGTTTTCTGTAGGTCAATTACTGTTTACTAAAACTCTTGAGCCATCCCTCATTTTTATTATATTTTGCTACCAATGAGTCAGACTTAGAGGCAAAAGAAAGTTCAGATCATTATTTAGTGAATTTGGAGAGTGGATAAACATCTGAGTAAAGCTTACACACGATGCATTATGTATGAAAACTCTGTCTCAATAAATAAAATCTATTATTTTTATCAGTGTCTAATCTTTCAATGTAAATCTCTCTGAAACTGATTACTGAAATACACAGCAGGTAAAGTAAATATTTAACATGTCAAAGTTTTTCCAATGGGGCCAGATAAATAAAATTCACATCAGATATCGGCAACAACACAAATAATCCACACATGCAAAGAAATCCCAAACTGGTTTGCAACTCTAGAGCACATAAAAAATGTACAAAAAAGTCTATTCATACAGAAGCAAAATGTACAATTCAACTTTCACAAATACAAGCCTGTGGTTTACCAGAACCACTAACCGCTAAACACTTTTTTGTGTTTAGCTCTAATGTTCTTGGAGTGCTTTACTAAAAACGAACAAAGGTTTTTCATTTTTTTCTACAGAAATATGTGATTTGGCACAAATAGCAACAAAATGTTTAATAACCCTTCTCCTCGGTTCTACTGATTTAGTTAAATGTTCAAGAGTTTGCAGGCATGACGGGCTGGCACTAGCTTGGTTCTCCTCCTGGTTTCTGATGTGACTTTGAGTGTAAGTGGTGGTCACATGAATCCTTACACTTCCAGTCCAATGGGTGCTGACTCATGAAAACCACAGGGGTTTTTTTCTTGCACTAATCCTTGATTTTTAAAATTTTTTTTTAATGTTTTTGGAGGACTTTGGAGTTTCAACAAGCCTTTTCATAATTTTTTCCATCTGTGTGGAGAGAAGAGGTGAGCCGACCCCCGCATAACCAGGGAAGGACAGGAACATGGGGCTGCAGAGAAGCAGCCAAGAGCCCCCACTTTGGAGTAGCTGCAGAGATCCACAGCTCAGGTTTGAGAATCTGTCAACAGGACAGCTAAGGACAGCTTAAGCCAAGTAGGAGACACAGCAAACATGTGGAAGAAGGTGCTCTAATCAGATGAGACTAAAACTGAAGTTTGTTGCATACATATAAAACTATGTATGATAGAAAGTTAACACTGGGCAACACCAAGAAAACACCATTTCCACGGTGACATGGTGGCAGAGGTTCACCTTCCATCAGGACCCCGACCCTAAACATACAGACAGAGCAACAATCTGATGGTTTACTTTGCAAGTTTGTGGTTGTAAGGTGAAAAAACGTGGAAAAGCTAAAGAGGACATGAATACTTTTGCAGGCACTGTAATGACATTAATTACTCAATACTTTTGCACAGTCCTGTATATTTGTTCTGACCTGATTATGTTTGTATGTTTTCCAACACTCTGATTCATATCTACTCATTATGAAACTCACTCAATGAAGTAGACTTCTCCTTTCTCAGTGTAAGCCATCTCCCAGTTGTCAGGTAGGGGTCCTAGCTCGTCATTCTCCTCTGGTTTGGGGACCACCGTCTTCGGGGACTGGCCGTCCTCTTGGGGTACCTCTGCTGGGGCCTCCACTGGGTTACTCTGAGGTCCGACGTCCCCTGAAGCATCTGTGCTCTTGTCCTCGTGCTCGCTTGACTCTGAGGTTACAACAAGGCAGGGATGAGTCAGGCTCGACATTCTCAGAAGAAAAGGACAAGAGGTGAGGAGAGTGAAAGACAAGACAGGGAAGGCGAAAAAACAAAAAGGAGAAGTGACAGATTGAGTCAGGGTGGAGGCATAAATATAGGAACGAAGTATTAGAAAAGTATAGGAAGCAGTGACTCAGGGGAAAGAGAGGGAGGTTAACGAGACAGAAAGATGAATAAAGGAGACGAGACAGTAAAGATTGAGACAGAAGCAGGCAGTGATGCTCTACTTTGAGTTGTGGTAGTGTGTGAAAGTGTCACAGGAAGAAAAATGGGAGGAGATGGCAAGTGTCTCTTTCCCAGAGGAGATCTGGAGGAGGAGAGAGGAGAGAGGAGAGACGGAGACAAATGAAAGCGATAGGATTGAAAGATAATCTATGGGAGGGAAAGTGAGAGTTAGTGAACTGTTCAGATCACAGAGACTGCTGTGCTCTATTGATTCCCCTTCAGCTGTGCTGGTCAGACCACACTGTCCATCTACAGACACACACAGCTGCTATTGAGCTGAGAGCAGCAGCAGGGAAAGCTTAACATCCAACATGCCCCGAGCCCAGGGGCAGAAGTTACTGAGCATCTCTACACCACTGATGGGAATCAGCTAAGAATATTTCCTGCTCCTGCCTTCTTTTATCTCACAGTCAAGCCTGCTTTCAGAGTCATGTTCATCATTTAGAGCAAAATTTACATCATAACAGCATATGGAAGGTTTTCCATGAGACGTTATAAAGCTTCAACAGTTTGAGAGTCGTTTGCACTCTGACACATTTTTAGGTCAAACCCATCTACAGTTCTAAACATAACCTTAATCATTAATTCATTCATTTGTTTAGCAAAGCTGAGTGGAAGTAACAGAAATGTAGTTTTTAGGGTTGAACAATAGATCGCAAGTTTATAATTATCACAATATCTCTGTATGCAACACATATTACAAGAAGTGAACCATGTCATCAATAACACACTCTCTATTCCTGTAATATATCTGATGACACTCAATGTTTAATGTAGCATAAAACGTTTTAAAGGTAAAGAGGTGTTAAGATGGTGAAGTCAGGTAGAAACTACAACTAAGTGGTTTCCACGGCTAAGCAGATGTCTGCCATAAGCAACTTTTTTAATAAAACCTTGTTGTTGAGATGTAAACAACCAGTTTTTGACCAATGGTTGCTAGTTTATTTATCGCAAGTGATGCTGTTATAGGAACAATCACCAATATTATTGCACATCGCATGTTTTCCCAATATCGTGCAGTCCTAATAAACACGCAGATCTGCTAAGGTACAATTATTTCAGAAAATAGCAATTTATTCCCATCATATGCTAATACATGTTAATCTTAATTAGAAATAACAGGTTTTTGTATAATAAAGAAAAAAGACTGTACTAAGTGCAAAGCTTACTTCTGGTTTTAAGACCACATCCAGCTAAGCAGCGATTAAATCACTGAAATAGAACCCTTCTAATAACATGTAGTCTAAAAGCAACACATCTGGCACCGATCCAAAGAAACTCAAAAATAGATGAGAAACAAACTCCTTAACATCTGTCAGGCTAGAAAGCGTCTGCAAGTCATCCAAGAGGTCAGAACCCAGAACATCTAAAGCACTGCAGGCCTCACTTGCTTCAGTTAGGGTCAGAGTTCATGATCTAATAATAAGAAAAAGAGTGGATGAAAATGGCGTCTGTGGAAGAGTTCCAACACTCCGGATCTCAAAGAACACAAAGGCTTGTCTCACATTTGGCAAAAAAACATCTGATAAAGAAAAATATTTGTTGCAGTTGTTGCTGCTACGGATGGCGCAACAAGTAATGAGAGGTTTACCTTTTTTCATAGGGCCAGGCTGGTCTGGAAAACTGTTTTCACCTTTGATAAAGCAAGTCATGATTTGAAAACTGTATTTTGTATTTATTTGGATCCTTTGTCTGATTTGCAGTCCTCTGCTGGTCAGCTTGCTGAAATTGCTACATACATACAAAATCTGCTTTTTGGAAATAGTTGCGTACAGGAAATATGGGACAGCCATGGCATAGAAAGTAAGGCTTGTTTTACTCCACAAAGAGACAAACAGCAGAGAGCACTTGAAGAATTATCAACTTAGTAGGTATTTATTCTGTGTTTTTTCTCAAGTCTGTTCTATTATAATAGATGAAATTTTGTCGAAATCTATCGTAATCAATATATTTTTTTAGCGGCAGGAGGAATAATCGTTCCTATTGTATTTTAAATAAGAGCAAATTAAATAATACATTTCTTTTAAACTTGTAGTGTAAAAATTGTGATACTATGAAAGTGTGATATATAAGTCAAGGTTGTCATACTATAAGAATCTCATGGCAGCTAACTAACATTTCACTAATCTAAATGAGAAAAATAAACTTATTTAGTTTGTTGTTTTAAACAACAACTAAAAACAAATGACTGATGTAAAACTTCCACAGCCACTACCTAACCCACATGTACTTATTTTAAACTATATAAAATTATTTTTAAACAATGTGCGCATTTAGATTTAGACATTAGGGAGTAAAACAGCTGAACGTCTAGTAAAATGATGAATTTATGGTTTCATAAATTCAAGTTTAAGAGTTCATTTGAATTAATAAAAGCACATCTAATAAAGTTTTATTTTAGCTTGTAGGTCTAGGTATTAGTTTCTGCCCTTTGAGACTTTTATGACTTATTTTGTTGGGTATGTAGAATAAGGAAATGTTTTGACATAATTCCTCTAAATATTCAACAGCTTTGAGGATGACTTGTTGTATATAGAGAAGCTTACCTTGTTTGAGCTCATTATGATAAGAAATCCAAAATCTCATCCTTTGACCAGCTGTCCTTTCTCCAAAAACCACTCTCAGCAGTCAAATATGGTAAATATGTTTTAGAAATTCCCGCAGTTCATTGAAGTCACTGCAGGCATCGGTTGAGATTTGTGAACTTCTGATTTTTGCGTACAGCTTGTTTGCTGCGGCACACACTCCTCAGGTTATAAAAGTCACAGGACCCCAGAGTGGTTTGGGATTTGAAAAACGAAAAATAAAAACTCATAATGCTCCCTTTTATGAGCCATTCATGTGATCAAGGGATGCACACTGAGGCGTTTCTCTGTGTTTAAGAGTGTCTGAGCATCTTTGTTGGTCAAAGTTCTAAAGATTTAAGGTATGATTGTATGTCTATCAGGGTAACCTATGAGGTATCATCTGCTGATGTAACCTCTGGAAGCAACAGTAGGCCTTTCAAGGTCTGCTCCCATTAAAGCCAGTGTTTATCATGATAACAGCCAGAACATCCTTTTCCGTGTAACAGCCGCTGTGTGATTGCAGATAAGTTTAAAGAGCTAATAAAAAGCTAAACATGCATCACAATAGGGGTAGAGATGTCCAGAGTAGGACTGTTTGACCCAGATACCAATCAGAGTCATTTAGGACTGGTATTTATGCAGACGAAGTCCAAAACTGGAAATCAACGCCACATGTACAGATGAAACCAGATATTTACATACATCACTTTATTAATGAAGGTAAACAAAGTGAGATGAATTAGAAAGGACGACAGAACCGCGACATAAGTGAAGGAAATGTTGATTTTAAACAGCCTGCAGGCTTGTGTCGTACTAGACAGCAATATGCATGTTTGGCCTCCAGCTGCTGGTTCTAATATCTTTTTTAAGACTGATGCATCGCAAAGGGTATATTCATGTCATGATGATGTGTACAAAAGTATTTCAGTGGAAAATTAAGCCTAAATCTAAATTAAAATATTTTTTTCTATACAGAAACTTAGATGAAGGCTGTGTGTTACTGCTGCTGTTTCTAAGCAACCACCTTTGATGAAGCTGTTTATAACTTTAAACTGTGAATAAGGACCTCAGCCCGGTCGTTGTGACAAAGCTGACCCGACCTTCGCGTCTGTGGATGCTGTCAGGTTCTGACCTGGGGTGACGGCAATGCTGTTGCCATTGACGATGGGCTTTTCCTCCTCCTCCTCTTCGGGGGGCTCGATGCTGGCTTTCTCCATGTTGCTGACCGACTTGTTCCGCTTTCTCTTGCCCTCGGAGCTGGGTCTGGCACCCGGCAGCAGCTGGTCTGTTACATTTAGCAGCAGAGCGCTGGGCTCAGCAGAAGGCTTTGGGGTGCCGTAAAAGTTATCTGCAACACAACAAAGGAAAGAGCAGAAAGAAATTCAGAACGTTGGATTTCATTCTTTTTCTGGCTGGCTCCAGGTGTGGGTTGTGATCATTCATGTTTTAATTATTTTATATTTTTTATTTTTTGCAGGCAAAGCTAATATTTATCTTACAAACTAGAGATGCAACGATTAAAGTTGCGTTGTCAATTTGCGATTTGCACATCTCAATTTTGGCTGATTTTTCTTTTGGAATTATGATATAAAAACAACAACAGAGCAGAATTAAATTTATTTATTACAAAACTTATAATGGTTAATTTGTTGTGTTCATCAGAATCAGAAGCAAAGCTGACGTCTCGTTATGTGAGAAAGAGCAGTTGCCATAAAACAGGGTTTCACTAAACATTTTTATAGAAAGACAAGATTTTTACATAGCTGAAATTTTAGAAGTTAGATTAATAATGTTTATGTATCAAAACCTTATCAGCCTCATCAATAAAATCTATTATTTATCTCTTCTCAGTCTCAAATCTTTCAGTTAAATTGAAGTCCATTTTTATGCTTTAGAGAAAGGAATAACTTGAGCTCCAAAATGTAATCTTATTGTAGGCGCAGTACTAATTCTGTTGCTTTTCTATTTTAAATTATAACTGCAATTTACCACACATTTTTGTCAAAACATTTTTTTTGTCATATAATTGATATTTTTGCACTCTAGTCCAAATCCAATTATTTTTAATTTTGTAAGGCCAAGGGGAAGCTGGAAACAGACAGAAAGAAAATTCTGAACAAAAGAAAGATGCAGTCTGAACACATTTCTTACACCCTGATTTCCCAATTAAAGTAATATTTCATGTCAAAACCCACAAAAACAACATATAAGGGTTACAATGCTAAAATCCTAACCAACATCTACACAAAGATGTGTATACTCAAACACAGATTTTGACCTGCAAACAGCTCTTGGACCACTTATTTTGTTGCCAAACAATTCAGTTTTCTGCTCTCAACATCAATCACTTACTAGACATGTTCAGATTTGCTTGGCATATATCACTGGGTTTCAGCAAAGCTTGGCCTGAATAATAAGCATTTCTCTCTCAGTTTTGGTCTCTGGTCGGAGCCAAGTGCCCACCGTCCCTCTGGAGCTCCAGTTTTTGACTTGGCACCAACTCAAAAAACCCTTTCACAGTCCTCTAAGTTGATTTTATGTAGTTACTATGATTCGATTTGAATACTGGCAGGTGTCCATGCCTCTGAAAACCTCCATCCGTCACTGTAAAAACCTCATAACTTCTCTTCCAGGGATCTTGATTCTTTTTCATAACAAAAGCTGCTGTTTGCCTTTAGAGGTGGAGTACAGTGCTCTTAGCATTCATTGGCACTCCTTGTAAAGGGCTATTAAAAGTCTTAAAATTATTTCATCTTTTTTTGCAGTAGCAGAACCTCACACTGAATTTTGTGTTATTTTTAAATTTTAAACTCCTCCACTTATTCAGTAAAAGAAAACAAACAATGTTAGGGAATACCTGTTTTTACAAAATCCTCTTTTCCACAATAAGCAGCATCCCAAACAAATTTATGTAGTGTTTCTTTCATTTACACATTGCTTTTTAAGATAAACAGAGCTCACTCTCAGGCAATTCTTTAAGAGTTGTTGGATGCCATCTACAAGCCAAACTATTGTTTGAGAAGCATGACTGGAAAGAGACTTTTCTGTCCTTCCATCACAAATGTGAATAATTTTGAGGACTTTGGTCAGAAGAAACAATGGTTGAGCTTTTTGGCAACAAACTTCATGCCGGCTGTATGGTGAAAGATCTGTGATGCTGTGGGATTGTTTCGCTTCCACAGGACCTGAAAATCTCTTTATAGGTTAACTAGAGCTGGTGCTAAAGCTAGTTCTGAGTGGGTCTGTAGAAGAAAAGGTTTGGTTTTATTCACCATTAAGCCAACTTGGAACAAAGTCAATATGTCTCCGTAAACATCCCATCCAGTGAATGTTTGATCCTCTGTTTGTTGTAATCTTTAATTTTGTGAAGGTGGACAATTTAATCTCATTATCCCAACAAACAGAAGTTCTTACTGTATATCACAATATAAATGTCTTAACATTAATTTAAACAACCAGTATGTTTGGGAACATTTTATTAGCCGGACCAGCGGATCTCTGAACAGAACCAGAAGCACTACAAGAAGCAGCTAAATTTTCAGTTTCAGTTCATTTTAAACCTCCAGGTGCTGAAGTTCATTTGTGATTTTTCAGTTGAGATCCATTTTATTATGTGGCTTCTCTCACTATAGTTTTATTATGTAGCATCTATATTTACTTCTGTAAATACAGATTCAGACATTTTCACCAACTAAGGTGGTGTGTGTTTGAATGTTTGTAGATTTATGTACAGAGACATATAAAGAGTTATATGGTGTTTATGTTCTGCACCGAAGAACACGTTGCCTGTAGATTTTGATATTTTGGTCACTTTTGGTGGAATGTCTGACAACAAATAAATAAATGAAAAATTAAAATGAAAAACACTTGTCTACAGAAGCAAATCCCGATGCTTCACATGTATTTACTTCTGCAATAAGGATGCTACAAATGTTACTTCTGTAAATATCAATTCTTTAAATGTCTTCACTTCTGCAAGTAAGGATGCTACACTTCTTTATAGAGGTAGGGTTTAACACATCTTGATGGTAATAAATAAGGATGCTCGCATGTGAGCATGAATGCATCAATTCTTAAGTTGTGCATTTGAAGCAGACAAATTTATGAATAGCTTTGTTAAAGGTGTCCACTGTAATGTTTGTTAATACTGTTGTGGCAAAATCTTACTATTTTATTGACTAAACTACCACTAGACAGCACTGGCTTTTTTGCGTTTAAGCGACAACTGAATGTACGGCTTCAGCTTACCACTCTTGTAAAAATGTTGTGTTCACATGAATTTGCTGAGGGTCAAGCAGATGGAAATAAGCCCAGGGCTACAATCCGGAGTATTTACAGACACTGTGTATTTGTTTATTAATATGCAGTGCTCCTGTTCTGAATAAATAAATCCAAATTTGCAGTTTATTTTGAAAGTGAACAACTCTACAAACAGGAACCGGCATGGGATTAGCCTGCTAACGTAAGTATTATCGTTCTGTTACACGTAATGATGTAAAAGTTGGATGAAATGAGACATGACCATTCACATAGAGGTCACTTTAAACAGTAGAAATATATTAGGAACATGGCCTGGGTCTGCTTTGACAAGATTATAAACTGCAGAAAAACACACCAGCAGCATCAGATTTTCATCAAACATTACAAAACTTGTATTTACTATTAAACAACCCAAACTGACAGCATGTGGTCGGCATTTTCAGTGTGAAATTATACATCTGCAATTAAAAGTCACTTTTTTTTTAGTATTTTCACACATCTTTACCAGGCAAGCCAAGAAGTATGCGAAAAATCCAACAAAAAGGATTTTTTTAGGTTATTGCTGGAGAAGATTTCTTAAAAGTTGAATAAAAGAGACAATATTACAAAAGATGGCTTTAGCTTGGGGTTGTGTACCTTCTTATGAAGACATCTGGAATTATTATTTACTTTTTTTCTTAAACACAACAAATGGGAGAAGGAGTAAGATACAGCAATACACATTCTCCTTTACCACTGTATTTTCTGTGGAGGCTTTTAAAATTGAGCAGTGTGCAAAAATCAGCCTCAGCCACAGACTTGTCCTGAAACAGTTCATGGAAGGTTTGCTTTTAAGAAAGCTTATCTGCTCAGCTCCACTACGATGCTCCTGGTAGAAAGATCATACATGAGAAGACGACGTGTGAAAATCCACAGGGATTATTTTAATGCACCAGGCTCAAGCATTAGAGACACAGCTAACACTGACTGCAGGAAAACACCAGGAGAAGCCAGATAGTTTTAAAGGGGAAAAAAATAACTTGTGTCTCCCACTGCGTTGGAAAAAGCAAACTGAAACATCAACTTTGGAAGACACGAGGCCTCCAGAGAGGAGCAGAGAAGAGGAGCTGGAAAAAGATTACAGGAACTGTTGGGATTAACAGTTGCAAATAACAGGCACAAATGCTGATACCTGATGAGGTAAATATTTGCCTCTGACAAGAAAAGCTCCCAACTTACATAACACACACTGCCACATGCAGCCCAAGTTCTGGGAAAATCATTGGCCTGGATGTGACATTAAATTTCAGTCTAGAAACCTAATTTTAGTCTGCTTTAACCATTCAAAAATCAGTTCTCATATGTGTTTGGTAACATTGTCCTGCTAGGACACCTGGTTGTGTCCAAGTTTCAGTTGGCGGACCCAGATTGTCACCGTTCATTCATAGTGAAGCCAGTTTAACATCACCAGGTAGACTGAGGGACCAGCCAAGAAAGAACCTGCAGCTTGAATGAAATTTGCAGCTGCCCTGATAGACAAGCCTAATGCCTTATGGACACAGTGCTTACAGCAGACTTTATTAACACCACCTAACCCTATTAGAAAATAACCATGTTTAAGTCAGAACTGGTGTTTATGGGCCCATAAACACCAGGTCTGACTTAAACATGGTAAGCTGTGAGTGAGGTTCTATGCGGTGCAGTGACCTGTTTATCAATGAGAAGAATGTTCTTCAAAAAGTTATTCTACTGCTAATCTGCCTTTTCTTCATGTTGAAGCATGATTTTTTTAGTATTTAGTCTTAAATCAGAGATATTAAAAATCAAACTAATTCTGGAGTCTTAAGCATTAAGCTCATGGGGATTTGATTGATTGTTGATCTCCATAAGTCTGCCCTTGGACTGATGCTAAGAAAGTACCAATTAATTGATGCTAGAGCCAGTATTTTTACCAGATCAAACACAAAGAACGGTGCTAAGCAAGCAATAGCAGTAGTTTAGCATTGGAACCTGTTTGGAGGAAAAGTGGCCTTAATGGTTTGACTAATAAAGGAGGAAGACTACCTCCAAATTCTTCGTCTCTCTGAATTGCTACATGGCTGGAATCTGGACATCATAGATGTGGTTGGGTATTCCAATAGGACAATAACACCCAGAGCTCATCAAAACAGTTTTTAAAATTAGAAAAAGCATATTAACAATTTTCTGAACTGGACCTCGCAAAGCCAGAGCTGTGAGTCCCGTTTAATGCCCAAGTATAGCTAGCAGTGCAAAAACCCATCAGCATAATGCAACCACCACCATACTTTACAGTTGGCACAGTTTCCTTAGGTTTGAAAGCCTGAATAAACAGTTTAATCCTTATCTCGTATGAGCATAAAACATTTCTTCTGCAGACAATTAGCCTATCCATCCAAATTTCAGTCACCCTTACAGGAGCCCATGTTGGACAAGATGTCTCTGTCCCTGGTCAGAACCCTCACAGTCTGTGATGATGGCAAACTCATTTCACTGTATACAGACGAGGGCCCCTCAAGTTACAGATTCTTTCAGTTTATGACAGGCTTGAGATCAAACCTATATGCAACTTCTTGGTGGCATCATGCAACTCAATGACAATCCTATCTGGAGCCCATTTTCCAGTCAAGTTTCCACCCATGTGAAATTTATTCGTAAATGGTGGCTGGGTGGTAGTTATTTTGGTTGTTCTTGAGCATTCTGAACTATTTTCTTTCATCTGAGAGGTGCGGTTTGGGTCATATGGTTAAAACTTGGACACAGCTTGGCATACCAAACAGACAATTATTTCAAAAAAACACATTAGGCAACATTATGGTTCTCAAATGCCCTTCCAAATTCAACAGAAGAATGGTCAAATATTTAGCTATAATTATGCCAGAAGTTTGTTGATGGCTGAAAAATGAGTCTGATTGGAGTTGGTCAGCACCCTGAGGTGTATACATTTTTGAGCCTTCAGAAACTGTGTGGATAAAAGAAAATCTTGTGGAACCCAGTTATTGTTTTTAAAAGGTTGTTGAGGCTGTGTGGTATTTGATTCAACCCTCGGCCAGGGATGTATTCAACTCCCAACTCCGGGAGAGCTTTGACCAAATTCCAGGGGATGTTGGAGACATAGAGTCCGAGTGGACAATGCGCTCTGCATCTATTGTCGATGCTGCTGGCCGTAGCTGTGGCCGTAAGGTCTACGGTGCCTGTTATGGCAGCAATCCCCGAACCCGGTGGTTGACACTGGCAGTAAGGGATGCTGTCAAGCGGAAAAAGGAGTCCTATCGGCTGTGGTTGGCTTGTGTGACTCCTGACTCCTGACAGGGTACCGTGAGACCAAGCGTGCCGCAGCCCAGGCTTTGGCAGAGGGAAAAACTCGGGCCTGGGAGGAGTTCGTGAGACCATGGAGAATGACTACCGGTTGGCTTCAAAGTGATTCTGGCAAACCGTCCAGCGCGTCAGGAGGGTGAAGCAGTGCTTCGCCAACACTGTTTGCAGTGGGGGTGGGGAGCTGCTGACCTTGACTGGGGACATTATCGGGCAGTGGAAGGAGTACTTTGAGGATCTCCTCAGTCCTGCCGTCACACATTCCCTGGTGGAAGCAGAGCCAGGGGACTCTGGTTTGGACTCTTTCATCACCCAGGCAGAAGTTGCAGAGGTGGTTAAAAATCTTCATGGTGGCAGGGCTTCGGGGGTGTATGAGATCCACCCTGAGTACCTCAAGTCTCTGGATGTTGTGGGGCTGTCATGGTTGACACGCCTCTTCAACACTGTGTGGCGGTCGGGGACAGTGCCTCTGGACTGCCAGACTGGGGTGGTGGTCCCCCTTTGTAAGAAAGGTGACCGGAGGGTGTGTTCCAACTATAGGGGGATCACACTCCTCAGCCTCCCTGGTAAGGCGCCAGGGTATTGGAGAGGAGAGTCCGGCCGATAGTCGAACCTTAGCTTCAGGCGGAGCAGTGTGGTTTTTGTCCAGGCCGTGGAACACTGGACCAGCTCTACACCCTCTGTAGGGTACTCAAGGGTTCATAGGTGTTTGCCCAACCGGTCCACATGTGTTTTGGGGACCTGGAGAATGCATTCGACTGTGCCCCTCGTGGTGCCCAGTGGGGGGTGTTCCAGGAGTACGGAGTCGGGGGCCCTTTATTAGGGACCATCCAGTCTCTATGCAAGTGAAGCAGGAGATTGGTCCGCATTACTGGCACTAAGTCGGACCTGTTACTTTTATGGACAGGATTTTTAGGCGCAGCCAAGGGCTGGAGGGGGCCTGGTTTGGGGACCAGTGGATTTTATCTCTTCTTTTGCAGATGACGTGGTTCTGCTGGCCCCCTCTAGCCAAGACCTACAGCATGCGCTGGGGCAGTTCGCAGCCGAGTCTGAAATGGCTGGGATGAAGATCAGCTCCTCCAAGTCCGAGGCCATGGTTCTTGACTGGAAAAGGGTGGCTTGCCTTCTTCACGTTGGAGGGGACTTCCTGCCTCAAGTGGAGGGGTTCAAGTATCTTGGAGTCTTGTTCACAAGTGAGCGGAGAATGGAGCGCGAGATTGACAGACGGTGCGGCTGTCGCAGCAATGGGGAGCACTGTGCCGGTCCATTGTGGTGAAGAGAGAGCTGAGCCGAAAAGCGAAACTCTTGATTTTACTGGTCGGTCTACGTTCCTGCCCTTACCTATGGCCGTGAACTTTGGGTCATGACTGAAAGAACGAGATCCCGGATACAAGCGGCTGAAATGAGCATCCTCCGTAGGGTGGCCGGGCACTCCCTTAGAGATGGGTGAGGAGCTCGGCCATTCTGGAGGGGCTCGGAGTAGAGCTGCTGACTCTCCACATCGAGAGGAGCCACTTGAGGTGGCTCGGGCATCTATACCGGATGCCTCCTGGATGCCTTCCTCGGGGGGTGTTCCAGGCACGTCCCACCGGGAGGAGGCCCAGAGGACGGGCCAGGACACGCTGGAGGGACTATGTCTCTTGGCTGGCCTGGGAACGCCTTGGGCTCCTCCCAGAGGAGCTGGAGGAGGTGTCTGGGGAGTTGGATGTCTGGGTGCCTCTGCTGAGTCTGCTGCCCCCACGACCCGGTCCCGGATGAAGCGGAAAATGATGAGTACGAGTAAGAACACAAGTTAAAATGATAGCAGGAAGGGAAGGAAATGGTAATGTGTAGCTATGAAAGTATGAATTGTTGAAATGACTAATTCACCCAGAGCTACAATTAACAGACTGAAAAGAAACACCTTGGTCTTTTGTCCTGCTGGATTTTTGTCTTGGAAAAAACACAAATCAGTGACAAGTGAACAGAACACAAAAAGATTTTCCCAACAATAAGCATTGAATCTGTGAGCCGCTGCCATGTCTGTTAAAAATTCTTCCTTTTAACAAATCTTTGCTGCTGTAACAAATTATTCTTAGTGCCCTTCCCTTCAAAATTGATTATTCCATCTCTTTATTCTACATCTAATTGGCCATTTAATCATTAAACGTATAAAAAGCTGAATGATGGCAAATCAATTACACAGAGAAAAAAATCTCTGCCTCTCTCTCCTCCCTGTGGAAAAACAGCTTCCATCGCCGAAAGGATCTGACAACCCCTCTGGCAGTGGTATTAAGCTGGGCTTCAGAAATTAACTTTTTTTTCCACCCTCCAGTTTACAGCAGCAGACTGGGACTGGAGTCATGTGGGAGGAGAATAGAGTTATCTATATATTGGCAGGGGTTTGCTAAAAGTTGGAGGTCGTCAGGCGGATCAAGGAAGGAATTTTGAGCTAGGTTTAAAAATCTGACCACCCGAGACAGAATGTGAATGTTTGTTTTGATTAGGAAACTGAAGAGCTGCTGCAGTTCAAGGTCTAGGCCACGTGAAAGGCAACATGAAGGTACTGCAGGAGTGTGTGTGGGCTTTTTTTTTCACTGTTCAGGTTTACAGAGTGTCCATTGATGACTAATGGCTCCTCCACAGAGATAAAAGATGGATGCATTGATGCAGAGTTTAGAGAGTGGGGGGCAGTGCATGGACGTGGAGTGATAAGCACAAAATCCAAAAAAAACCTGTCATATCATACTGAAGCATACCTTCTGTAAAGAATTGGAAATGTCACAAAGAAGAATGACAGCAGTCATGTGCCCTGTTAAACGTGACTTTACTGAATCCTCACCTTCATATGTTCCACTCTCCAGGAGAGCTCCGCTTTTCTCCAATTCCATAAACCGGTCAATGGTCACAAAATTATAATCCACGCCTGGGACCTCTCCCTCCTTGGGCTGCCGAGTAGTGCCTGTGGAAGGAAAGAGAACAATTAGAGCTTCACAACTATATAGAAGGCTGGGAGAGTAGAGGAATCTTAAGCCGTTTTAAATATTAACTTGTTCACTTACTGACTTAACTATAAACAAAGTCAGCTTTCTTGCATTGTTCAAAACTATGAGTACTGTGAAACTCCATAATTATGTCCCTAGTTTGTTGCAAACCTGAAACAGCAGCACGATATACTAGAATGCATGCCTAATTGCGAAACACAGTGGTGTCATACCATAACTCTTGTGTTAATTCACCAGTTTGTCGGTTTGTACCCATGCATGCTACCTACTTTCATTCTGTACCCTTAAACCAACCATTAGGTACCCATGTCATCTCTCCCTTCATGTGCACACCTATGCAACCAGGAATGAAACCCAAAATACTGGAAAAAAAGGAAATTAAAACAGACCAGTTTTAATATTTTATGCACAGGACTGCAGAGTTGGGAGGCAATTGATGAGAAGCTAAAAATGTCATCTTCCATCACTATCTTTGAGAAAAAAAAAAAATAAAACAACTCATTCGATAGTTTGATTTCTTTACTGATTATTTTGAAAAGCATGTATATGGAAAAACTCATTAATGCTACAATGCAGTTTCCATATAGATGTTCAAAAATATCTTGTATATGTGTCTGTACCTTGATGCAATCAACTAAATTAAACATAAAAATAACCTAACTTTGGTTGATGTTTAAAAACAACCCTGATCTGAACCACACTAAACATGACCCCTTCTCTTCATTAAATGTCCTCTTTATTCCTTTTGGTCCCTTTCTCTCCTACATGGCAAAGGTTGACTTTTTGAGCTTTTAGCTGGCGGAGGAAAGGCGAAGTACCAATTTAGCAGCTAAGTGATGCAATTTGGACACCCAGAGGTGAAATCAAGTCCATTTGCATAGAGGTGACAGCATGTCAAAGACTTCCTGATAGGAAGCTCCACTCATAACAGCAATATTCTACTCTGCCATAGCGACGTTGTGAGTCAAGTTTACTGACACGTAAGGATCTTCTTCCAGCTACTAAAACTCAGAGAATGAAAATGTTTACAACAATCAAGTGTGGTACAAACAACCTAAATGTTCTTTCTTCCCCAAGTGCTAATTAGACTTGTTAAAGCTGATCCCAGCTGTGATACTACACAGCACTCGAGCCCAGAGGTGCCGAATGGGTTTTCACATCTGAGAACATTGTTCAAACTAAAAACAGAGATTGTATAAACACTGTTGTTAGGGCCTTACAGAGCCATACTGTAAACATTTACCATTTTGGGGGGAAACACCAACTTGGGGATTGAAAAAAAAATGCCATCCTTATGTTTTCAACTCCCAAATGTCACACAATTTTGCCCACTTTTATACTAAGAACAGATGGATATGCATGGATGATAAGGCTGCAAAATGCGACAAAATTTTGCCTGGCAATGATACTGGTGAATATTTTGCTTTTGATATCGGTTGCAATATAACCCTTTTTTTTCCTTTCCTCTTCATCTATTCTATAATTCCATCACTCTGTGACCTTTAGCCTTTTGGGCAGTGTCAATAGGTCCCGTGTGATACTCTGCTGCCGTGAGACTTTGTCCAACTGCCTAAACATTACATTAGCATGTAAAAGGCATGCTCATAATGCATGGAATATAATAATCATTGCAACAATCATTGCATTCCTTTGGATATGAATACTGCACACACAAATACTGCGTTGACAGTATACATTCGCGACATATTTTGAAGGTTTAACTGATGATTAAGTTTTAGTCTTTTTCTCCTAAAACATCTGAATTTGTTTTTATTTTCAACCTTTTTGGATGAACAAACAAAAAACATGAATGCCATAAAAGAGATGAGAGAGAGCATCTGAATTAAAAAAAAGAAAAATCAAGTTAATTTTAAGTGAAAAAAAGAAAGTGCACTGTCTTTTTATCTGGTCGATGCAATAAAACATTACTGAACCTTACTATACAACACTAAAGAGGTTCCCTAAATTAAATATTAAATTTGTAGTGAGTATAATTAAACACATAAGTCTGCTATAGATCTAATCTTTTGGATTTGTTTTCCTTTCAACTAAATAAAGTAGATTATTTATGACTCATTTTTGGCTGAGGAATAATCAGGGCCTACAGTAAGCCACTAGTTGTCAAATATTTTCTGGCATGTCTTTCAAAAGGAAGATGAAATAAAACCAAACAACTATTTTTGTCAGTCTCTTTAAGGTTAAAGTTGAAGCAGGTAATTAAAACTGATAAAAGCTACCACATTCTAAAACTTTGGCTATATTTAGTTGAGTGCTAAATACTGTACTCTGTCCCCTATTTTTAACTGAACAAAAAGAGACTTCAGTTTTGTTTTAGTTGAGAAGAACTTATTTCCCCCAAGGTCCTTTTAAAGTGTCCTTACTACTTACATTTAGCCACAACAACCTCTCATACCCCTCCGATGGAATGCCTTAATTTGAGGTTTTGTGGATGTCATTTGACCTCGAAGTGTTATGCTTAACAGAATGTTATGCAGTGCCAAAGTTCCCATGTAAGAATCATCTTATTGTGCTAATTTAGAAATGTATAAAATATATATTCAAAATAATGTATAATTATCTTTTGATTAGTAAACTTTGAAAATTAATTGTATTAAACACTGAATGTTGAATATCTCTGGCCCTTAGAATGGTTGCATGTTTAAATCCTTCAGCGGTTTGCTGACAAGCAAAGATTGTTTCCATTCATGGTCTCGTTCTAGTCTGAAGAATGTGCTCTAAAACACTTTACTTAATTTTTGTTATATTCTGACTAGCATTACATGGCTCACACTTTTCCTCAAATCGGTCGTTGATTGGTTTATCTGCACCTCCTGACGACTCCTGGCCCTGGCAGTTCAGGTGGAAACAGCAGACAGATCAAACCCAGTTCCCATTCTCTTTCCTTCTTCCTTTCTTGCTTATATTAATGTTGGTAATATCAAATTAATCAATCAAAACCTTATTTATAAAGTGCTTTAACATACCATAAGGGAATCAAAGTGCTGCACAGGTGAATAGGACTGAAAAGCTCCATTCCTTAACCTCCTGAGAGACGAATAGGGTTTTCATAAAAGTTAGATCTTAAAAATGCTTAAATGGTATTCTAAATGTTACCTGCTTAACTGTAGAAGTAGTTTCTAGAATATAATTAGCTTAACATTTTTGGCCATTTCGGCTGCTTCTTCTTAGGTAATTAAATCATAAGAAAATCTACTAAAGAAATAAAATAATTTTTTTTAAAGGTTTTTGGACATTTGTGGCATTTATTCATCAGTAGCTGGACAGGAAGTAGGGCTAAGAGAGAAGGGGAAGATGTGCAGAAAATGGTCAGGGGCCGGGTATTGAACCTACAACAGCTGCATGAAAGACTGTAGCCTCAGCATATGGTGCACCTGCTCTACTACTTAGCCAGGTGATGCAAAATAAATTCTTCATTTGGGTATGTAACAGTTCTCTGGGTTTTATATAATCCTTAGTTAAAGTGCAAATATATTAGAAATGCTAAGAAATAGCAAGAATCTTCCTTGCTTCTTTAAATTTGTGAGAAAATATTCTTCAGTGGGAAATGTAAGCATCAGACTGCTTTCCTAGATATTGAGGCTGTTATATTTATTTACATTAACATAATTTAATGTAGCTTATCAATGCCACACATCTTCCTGACACAATCATCTGTGTAAAACAAACAATCAATAGGCTGAATAAAGGCTGCTTGTATGGAACAACTTAATCCAACAGCTCCTGATTAGATGATCATCTGATAACAACTGCAGCTGCTTTTTATAACCCCCTTCTAAAATAGTCATCTTATTTGTACAAACACATGGTCTTAATATCACTATCACGTGAACTAACATGAAAGCCTGTTTGCACTCCAACCTGCTTGGAGAACCCTTCAAAGCAAAATCAATAAACCAGAACACACCGAGAGTGATTTGTTAAGGCTTATGAGAACAAACAAGCAGCAGGGAACAAAAAAGTGAAAGTGATTGTCTGAGCATGTGTCGCACCTCCAGAGGAGAGCTTGTTGATTGTGTCTGTTGGCATGATGGGTGGGAGGGAAGGGGGGCTTGTGTACCTCTCAGATTAGCCTTGCTCTCAGGCAGAGCTACTGTCTGAGCAGCAAACACAAACGCAGACATATTTTCAAAGAAGACCTTTGATGTGGCAGAACTATATTTAGCTAGATATTGTGGTAGGAATTTCTCAGGGGCGGCACATTTTTAAAGAGAGGCAACCAGAAGACCAATCCATTTTTGACATGTTCTGTGTCTCTGTAGAAGACAGAGTGACTTTATATGTTGTCACTTCTAGAACGCCTTTATTACAGAAATCTATAGAAGGCTTCATTGGGTTAAATCAAGTGTCCATCAATGGTTTTCTGTAAAAGGAGTCGGTGTCTCCAAATCTCAACAGGTGAATTACGGGACCAATACACAGTACACAAGAATCCATGCAGCAAACAGATCAAATGGAACTAAACTAGGACCAAATCTAATATTGTTTCATCAGCTGATGCTGATAAGAAAACAGAGAAATTATAGTACTGTTTGCTGGTCTAGAGCATACAGGTTTCTGCTAACACAATGCTAGGATAGAAAGACTCGGGCAAGGATGTTAGAGAAATAAATGTTGCTGCTCATTTACCACATTGGAAAGAGCTGTAAAGCCCATTTTGAAGTCCAAATTCTACAGTTTTTTTATTTTATAGATTTTTTCACAAAAGTTCGGGACAGTCAGCAGTCTTTCCAAGGGTGCAAATCCCAGCGAATTGCCCCAGTAGTCAGATTGTGCAATGCTAAGAGAAACTGTAAACAACCCAAGAGCTCCATCTCTAAGGAACTCAGCATGTTAAATGTGAAGTTCTCGACTGCAAAAATACTGAACATAGCTTGTTTAGAAGGATTGGCAGCGAGACTTAGGCTTGCAAGGTTGCATCTCAATGAACTAATAGACATCTGAAACATTACAACTTGACCAAACAGCACAAAGCCATGTTTGGTTTCAAACTTGGCATATCAGCAGCGACAACAAGTTGAAGTCCTTTCCCATTTTGTACTTTTGCAGTCCTTTAACATTCAGCTTTCTCAGGTGAAACATGGAGCCGTTTGCTGCAGAAAATTTCATACTGACCGTTTGGTTGATCCTTACTTGCCAGAGGGTGTGTTTCATACCCACCTTGACAATTTACTTGAACTCTCTTTATATTTGTCTGCTGAAAAGGAAATGTGTTTATATGACTCCAATAAATAAAATCTTCTCAGCGTTATTTGGAAAAGCTACTGTCATGAATAAACAATAAACTGAGAATTAAATTATTTTACTTAAATAAAAACTGAGAACCAGGAGAACTCCAACCAGATAGGAAGCAGGAAGATAGGAAGAGTTAAGAAAGAAAAAGTAGAAAACAAAAAAGTAAAAAACTGGTATAGATAAATGAAGAGCATATAAATTTACAGTGTATTTTATAATTAAAGCATGATATACCCCGATAGCCTGGAGGCATGACTTAGTTCAGTGGTGTTGTAAATAGATAAAACATGACACGATAAGCTATGATTAATTTATACACCAAATGCATTTGCAGCTGTACTGTAATGCTGTTATAAAGTCTGAGGTCGCCTTTATACTTTAAAAACATTACAAACTGAACAAACCCGCAGTGCAGCAGGTCATTTTTCTTTGTTGAAAGCCTACAGAAAACACTCACAGTTTGCACTTTTGAGATGCGAGACGACCAACGAGACGAGGAAACAATTCACTGCGTAACTGAGGCGATAAAGGTGAACTGAGTGTGAATGGAAAGGGAAAACAGGTGAATGATAGGAGTAGCAGATGAGAGGAGCTTGAGCTGTTGTGTGGGTGGAAGCATTTGCAGCCTCCATTTGTCGCCCTGCTGCTCTGAAATCCTTTCACAACTTCACAAGCACGCTTAGTGCAGCATCTACATTCCTGAGAGCTATCTGTTTGTTAGTAAAATACAGCAGCCTGAACCCATGACCTCTGTGTGAAAAGTGAATGCAGTATGACGGAAGCAGAGTCTGCAATGAACTATAGGTAACAAAAAGAATCTCGACAACAGCCCTGAGCCATCTCTGGAGAACAGAACGTCTGTCCTGTGTTTGAGACAAAATGATTTAAATCCGATGTATTTCCTGAAGCATCGCAGACATAGATTGTACTGCATGTTTATGATATGGAGACGTGTGTGTGCTCAGAGCCCGAAGGAAAAGATTATATGACAAGAATTCAAACAAATCCTCACCAAACATCAACGAAGAGGAAAAACAAAAGACACGATGTGGCGTGACACAAACTTTTCAGTTTCATTTTGCTCAAGAATGTAAAAAATAGGAGTACAGGATGCATGACTAATCAAAAGACATAAGATTCATGTTAATGGCATGGGTTTAAAAAAATGCTTGTTGCTTTAGTGATAAAAACCAAGAGGAATTAGGAGGCATAACAGTTCCTTATTCCGCAGGTTGTTCTGTCCTGATGTCAGGGAAAAACTTGAAACAGCTGAACTGATACAAAAAATCTCTGATTTGGTCTAAATAATTGTGCTGGTTGCCTTGACAACTTTTAGTTCAATTAAATGCTTTTGTAGCTTAAGTGAACATTACTTTTATATTAGCTTCTTGATGTTATTTCTGGACAACTTTTCAAACTATGATTTATAATTGAGAGGTCTTGAGTATGTTTACCAATCTGATCTCCAAAGATCCAAGAAAATTTCCAAAGAAAACCGTAGATTCCCTGACCCCCAAAACTTGATCAACCTACACCTCAATTGCAATAGCCTAGGGACACTTAGATCTTTGAGCCTTGGGATGGGGCTGCAGGGACATCAATTTCGCTCACTTTTAGCTATAAGAAGCTTGGTGATATTCAGCTTTTGATGTAAGCGTTCAGTGAATAAGTTTCACTGGCTAATAAATCAAGCACACACTTCACAGAAGAATATGCTGGTCTCTGTCAGATCTATGATCTAGCTTACTTTTACCTATGGCAACATGAAATACAGTTTTTTTTTTAAACTTGAGTCCCAAAATTTAAAGCACGAGTACCATTAAAGTCTTGAGTCTTTGTTAGTACAACGTATTTGCAATTTGAGCACAAATCTCAAGTCTCACTTCTTAACTAGCAAGGGGACTTTCTGGTAACCATTTCAAAAATAAGTCCTAAAATGTGTATTTGATTGATTAATTGGTCCGTCCTTCCTTCCTTCCTTCCTCCCTTCCTTCCTTCATTCCAGGAAATAAGGAACTAAGGGAGGAATGAAATAAGGAAGGAAGGAAATAAAAAAGGAGAAAATAAGGAAGGAAGGAAGGAAACAAGGAAGGAAATGAGAAAAAATGAAATATAGAAGGAAAAAAGGAAGGAAAGAAATAAGTAAATAAGAAAATAAGGAAGTAAATAAGGGAATAAAGAAGGTAAAAGGAAATAAGAAAGAAAAAGTGAAATAAAGAAGGAAACAACGAAAAAAGAAACAAAATAAAGTAATGACGAAGGAAGAACGAAAATAAAGAAGGAGCTAAGGAAATAAGGTAATAAAGAAAATTGGGAAGTAAAGAAATAGTAAAGAAATGAAACAAGGAAGGAAATAAGGAAGGAAGTAAGGATGTAAGGAAGCAAGGAAGGAAATAAGAAAGAAAATAAGGAAGAAAATAAGAAAGGATGGAAATAAGGGAAAAGGAAGGAAGTAAATAGGGAAAGAGGGAAATAAGGAAGAAAGGAATGAAATAAGGAAATAAGAAAAGTGGGTAATAATGAAAGAAATAAGCAAGGAAGGAAGGAAAAACAGAAATATGGAAGGAAGGAAATAAGGAATCAAGGAAGGAAGTAAGGAAGAAAAGAAAGCAGGAAATAAAATAAGGAAAGAAATAAGAACGGAAGAAAATCCTTCCTTATTTCCTTCCTTCCTTTCAATTAAATGTCAACAAAACAAACAGGAAACAAAAAACACAAAAGAAAGGTTTGGAACAAGAAATAACAAAATAATCTATAAAACACAAGGTGTTTGAAAGAGAACAGGAAGAAGCAGTGGCTTATCCAATGCCTCTAAGTTAGCCTCTTTTGAGGAGACAGCTTTGCAACATTTTCCCTGATGTACTTTAAAGAAGGGGGTGCTGATATATTTTTTATAATTCAGTAAAAAACAGGAATACTTAGTATTATTGCCAAAGCTTTGGATAAAATATTAATGTTAGCAGCTTGTTAGCAGAGCTGAATTAACAGTAGTTTCATATTTTATTGTGTAATTTAAATGTGCAACTTAAAATATGGGCTTGTCTTCCCTAAATTAGTTGGGTGTATTATACAGCAACCTTTACACTTTAAATAAATTGAAGTGGCAAGTACCAAATAAATGCATATTTTATTGCAGGAACATAACCTCTTTTTGATTTAAGAAGAAATTAACCTTTAACTTTAGTACATTTATTGGTACTCCTGCTGTCAATACCACTCCTCTTTGCACAATCTATCTACATTGTGCAGATTCCTGGGTCCTCTCTTATCCTCCCTTTTAATAGTCTTACCTCACAAATTATCTAAAAGGTTTAGGTCTGAGGACTGACATAGGCATTGAAGAAAAGGTTGATTTCGTATCTGGACAACTATTTCTGCGGTTATTTGGCGAATTGTTTTGGATAATTTGCAGAAAAACCCAATGACAATCCTTTTTCTGTTAACTGGCAGAGGCCACCAGCTTTCTGTATATCTACATTTTTCATGATTAATTTCTAATTTTTATTTGCCGCCAGATTTATAAATTCATATTTAAAATCTCTGTACATTGAGAGAAGTCAGATTCCTTGTTTGTGTGAACGAACTTGGGCAATAAAGGTGATTCAGATTCTTATGAACAATCAACTCATGATGCAGTTCACTCTTATAGGGCCTTTGGAAGAGAAATAGGCCCACAGCATAAGAAATTCTTCACCCTGCTTAAGAGTAAGAATTAGGTACTTCTCTCCATTTACTCATTTTTTTTATTCACACCAGTCCCACTTACATTTATGTTTGTGATTGTAGGGCACAACAGTTGTAGTGCATGGTGGTGGTAGTATAAGGGTCTGGGACTGCTTTACCTCTTAAGGACCTGGATGGCTGTTTGTTAATTATGAAACCATGAATTCTGCCCTGCAACAGAAAATCTTGAGGGATAATGTCAGGCCATCAGTTTGTGACCTTAAGTTTGAATGCACATGGTTAATGCAGCAGGAAAAAACAAACATAATTAAGGTTTTGGAGTGGCCTAGTCAAAGTCTGTGTGACTAACTGAACATTGCCGCTCAGAGAGTTTCCGATGTGACCTGAATTGAAAAAATTCTGGAAAGAACAGTGGGCCAAAGTTCTTCCACTGTGATGTGAAACATTAATTGCAAATTATCACAAAGGCTTGATGGCAGCTCTTGCTGCCAAGGGTTCTTTGAAAACAACTAAGTTGATGTGCATCAGATCTCCTACAGTTAAGAAGTTGGAGTTTAATTATCTGGCTTATCGTCTTCTGAAGTCTCCAGTCATAAACTATTTTACTTTCTATATTGTTGCAACAAAGTTGTTTTTAGAGAATAGCTTTAGTCTGCGTGCATAGGGGCTCTGTCACACCCTAAAACCCAGTGTCACGACCAGCCGAGACGGCGTCAGCCTGGCCCATTGTAACCATTCTAATCCAGCTATTTGTCAATTAGGAAGTGACGGGCAGCTGTAATGCCCCTGCATTAGTGGGATGGATTAGTTTCTCATTCAGCAGCCGGCTGCCGTCCATGGGTGAGGTGGACTGATGAAGGACAGCAAACTGTGGCGCCACATCACCAAAAAGCTGCTTTCGCTGCACTTCGCCTTCACAGACAATACATTTACCCATGTGCTTATTTACAATTCTTACTGATGGAACAGAGCAGCAGCTTAATAAACTCTGATTATGCGTTACTTAGGCGGTAATAAAGCATATTGAGAAAGGGAGTGCAGGGGTTGCTGCTGTTTTTCGATCAGCTAAAGACGAAAGTTAATATCGTTGCTCTGGAGTCTAATCACATTGAAGGGTTTTGATCTAAAAAAGAAAAAGGCACTCTTGGACTTGGACCAGATATGTGCAATCATTTTTGTGAGATATCAGACTAAATCAGATTTTCAGGTTTATTTGAGTTCAGTGAGAATGAGAGTGTTGTTCTGCAGGTTATTGACAGCCAGTGAGGTGAGAGAAAGCCAGACAGCGAACCACCCTCCCTTCGCTGTCTACTGGCCTTCTGTCGGCCTCTCCTGAATCCCATTAATAGTTCTGCCCTCCAGGAGGTGCTAGGTGGACAGCCTGTAATGCAACCACAGATATTGATGACTGCATCATTCCCCCAAGGAGGCAGGAGAGGAGGGAAGAACGACAGGAGGCCTGATAAACTGATTTAGAGGCAGGGAAAGAGGGAATGCATAAAGAGTTTAATACATCACCTATCTGTGTGTGTGAACCACTGAAATCTGCAGCATCCATAGCATCAGAGAAGCTGCCACAGAATTAAACTTTCCTAAAAGTTAAATCATTCTCATTAATATTACCTCAGTGTAAACGGTCAGTCATATTTTATGCTATGGAAAACATTTAGCATAATACTCTCTTGTTGTTTGTCAGCTCACAACAGCCTCTTCTCACAGCTTGACAAATGGAAGCAATAATGCTTTCTGCTCCCCCAAAAACACTCACTGGGTATTTTCTCAACTGAATTTATGCTGCTCACAAATCTGAAGCACATTCCGACTAAATCATGAGAGAACCATTAAAAGCAGCAACTCTACAGAAGCTGCAAAGATGCTACAACAAATAAAACTGACAATAAATTCTGAGTTTGTCAAAAGTCATGCCACATCTGAGCAAGAGCAGAAGCCTTAGAAGCTGTGGAAGGTTTTAGCATACTTAATAACTTAATAGCCTAATAATTTTCAACTTGGGTTGAAAATGTTAAAAATATACATTTGGGACAATAACAGAGTAGTGCTTTTTGATAAAAAAAAAACAAAAAAAAACTAAAGGCATTTTTTTTACTAAACGTTTAGGATGCTAAACCACTAGTCATGAGACATAATTTCAGACATTCTATGAAAGGCTGTGTTTTTCTAACATATTTGGACACTTGGACATTTAAGTTCAATTTTAACAAAGTTAAACAAACAACAACAAACAGTTAACAAAGTAAAAATTTTAATATATGAAAACTGAACAAAAAATCCTTTAAAATGTTTCTGTAAATTAAACATTGAAAATTTGTACCAGCACACTTCTTCACTCTACTGCTCTCTCTCCTAGACACTCGCACACCTCCACAGGTATTTCATCAAGACCAACTGCCTTTCCTCTCTTCATCCTTTTCAACGCCTTCTTTACCTCATCCTTGCTACCTTCCGATCCACAATAGTCACTTCTGCTGTATGATCGCTCTCATTTTCCTCGTTCATCAAATTTTCAAAGTACTCGTTCCATCTTCTTTTCACACTTGTTGCACCTGTCAGTTAATTCCATCTCTATCCTTAATCACCCTAACCTGCCGAACATCCTTCCCATCTTGGTCTCTGCCTCGCCAACCTGTATAAACCCATCTCTCCCTCTTTACTGTCCAAGCTATCATACATTTCACTATGCCTTTTGTTTGGCTTTAGCTACCTCTACCTTTACGCTAATCTCTCTGTAATCCCGGTGTCTCTCTTCAGTCCTTACACTGGTCCACTTCTTCTTAGCTGATTTCCGTATCCACTCTTGTACTTCTTCATTCCACTACTTATCAACATTCCTTCCAGAACACATACCAGGTACTCCTATCTGTCTTCATAATAACATTGGCTTTGGTTGTCCAGTTATCTGGAAGCATCTCCTTTACAACCAGAACCCGTCTCAACCTCCTTCTTTAGAGCCACACTACCTTCTTCACTTTCCAGCTTCCACCACTTTGTCCTCTGCTCTGTCGTTGTCCTCTTCATCTTCCTCACCATCAGAGTAACTCTACACACCACCATCCTATGCTGTCTGGTAACACTCACACCTACCACTACATTGCAGTCGCTCAGTTTCTTCAAATTATATTGTCTACACAAGTTGTAATCCACCTGTGTGGTCCTACCTCCGCTCTTGTAAATCACCCTGTGTTCCTCCCTTTTCTGAAAGAAAGTATTCACTACAGCCATTTCAATCCTCTCTGCAAAGTCTACCACCATCTGCCTTGTTGTTCTGAATACCTAACCTGCCCATCAATTCCAAATCACCTCTGTTCCCTGCTCGAATATGTCCATTGAGATCTGCACCAATCACCAGTCTCTCACATCTGGGGATATTCTGCATCACTGCATCTAACTCCCATTAGAATTTCTCCTCCTCACATCCTAGCTATGGGGCATAACAACTGACAATATTGAACAACACACCTTCAATTTGTGGCTTCAGACTCATTACCCTACCTAACACTTTTCACCTACAGAACATTCCTGACAAACCACTCCTTCAAGATAACTCCTACACCATTTTTTCTTCTATCCACACCATAGTAGAACAGCTTGAACCCAGGTTCCTAAGCTTCTAGGCTTTCTGCCTTTTCACCTGGTCTCCTGAACAGACAGTATGTCCAACTTCCTCCTCTGCATCATGTCAGCAAACTCTCTAGCTTTTTCTGTCATAGTCCCAACATTGAAGATCCATACTCTCAGTCCCAATCTCTTGCCTTTCCTCTTCTCTCTCTCTGCCTATGGACACAGCTTCCTCCTCGTCTTTGCTGACCAACAGTAGCCCAATTTCCACCTGTACCCTGTTGGTCAACAGCAAAAATGGCGGTCGTTGTAAACACAGGCCTTGCCTGATCCAGTATAAAAAAAACCCTACACCACCAGCACTGCGCCAGATTAGTCTAATTTAAGCTAATTGTATACATTATAACACAGGACTTATTTGGCATATCATCATAAAAATCCACCAGGAATGCTACTGTGCATCGTAGGCTGCTTGAGGAAATGTTAGTTCATCTGGAAAAAAAGCTGCAGCAGAACTGGATACCATGCAACATGACAATGACCCAAAACATACAAATAAATCTAATCCTAACACCTAGCTAAGAATTAAGAAATGGAAACTCCTGCACCAATACAAAGCTCAAATGTTTTAGATGCTGTGTAGCTGCTTAAAAAGCACCAAACATACAGGAAACCTCTCAGACATCTGACAGGTAGGACAAGCTATTAGAGGGTAGGGTGTCCTAACCTTCTCCTCTTTAATGAGTAAAACAAGGTCAATGTTTGGTGTTTACTTTAATCAAGCCACTTGATTACAAGATCAGTGGCCGTAGTGCCGCGCCCAATAATTACGTCAATCAGACATCAGTATGTCAGCATTTCTTGATGAAGTAAATATTAAATGGGGTGTTTCTCATTACTGTATGTCTAAGGCTTTGTCATATATGCTATAGAGTACGAAAAGAAGAAAAACCCGGTATTTGTTTTACAACCTACTCATCATCATCATCAAACCATGTATCATAGAGAACTGAATCAGAGTGAGCTCCTGTGTAGTTCTGAGTCTGAGTCCATCTGATGTGAAGATATTTATTCTCCCAAACATCCACTACAGATAATTCTCTTTGGTCTGTCTCCACATCCCGTCTCTCCAGGAGATCAAAGCCATCGTGCTTGCAGGGGGGCTAAAATATGACGGAATGAAGGAGGCCTTTGTATCAATTGAGTTCCCCTGACAAACAGCTAAGTTTAACCTAGATGGATCACCGAAATGGTTGGAAAAACTCCTTTTTTGTTGCAGAGGCTGATTTTACCTCTACGTCCTAGCATGTTGGCACAGAAGCAACAATGAGCAGGTTGAAGTGAGGAGAGGACTGAGATATGCAGAGATTAGTTGGAAGTTGATCTCATTAGTTTGGTTATGTGGTTTGTTTTTTCGGGATGTGCAGGGATGTGAATGTGCTGCTGCGACAGCCTAATCCCTCTCAGCCAGGGCAACGCTGGCTGGAACACATCACAATGACAAACAATGACACAATCTGCCGCTTTTATTCATTTATAACGCCCTCGTCACTACTGCTTAGTCCCCGGGGGCACAGGCCGGCCACCGCGACATCATGTATCCCATCAAACCTCATGTCATCATCGCTGGCCCGCGCCATCCACTCCTCCGGTGCCAACAGGTGCGACGTCGGAGAAACCAATTTGTGCGCAGCCACTCAGGATCAGACAAGGGATTTGAACTGACAGCCTGACAGGGTCACAGGGGCTGGAATAATCATCGCACCCTACGTGGTGGAAAGCATTTCACACTGCGACATCTTGGCCTTTTAATACCAGAGGGTGAGCTATCTCACAATGCCATCACCTCGGCCCCCTTTTTTCTGCTGCTGGACCTGCAGTGGCTCCGCCTGCAGGAGTGAGATGTATAGAAAGACTCATCTTCACAGTTTGATCTACAGAGGATTCCATCACAAGTAAAGGAATTTTCAATTTTGCTTGTGTTGACCTCTGACGGATGCAGAAAATGTCCCAAAAATTTCTCCAAGTTGCTGTTTTTCATCTAGACTTTTCTGTATTGGGTAGAAATCCTACTGAAAGGAGTCCAAAACATTTGTCAGATTAAGTGTCTACTACCATAATTGAATTTGGCTTCGAGTTAATTCTGTCTTGTAAGGTCACAAATGTGGAGGATTTTCAAAACTATTACTCAAAAGATAACCCAAATATAGTTTTTATGGATAATAATAAGTGAGATTTATTTTTTACTTTGAGATTAAAAATATCTGCAGTAAAGACCTTATGTTAGGACCAACTGATAGATCAGGATGTCCTGCAATTATGTCTGTTGTTTAGATTTTTACACAATCCTTACACTAGAGGTTGACCGTTAGGGCTTTGCGAGGGTTAATTAAAAACTCTTAACTTTTCCATTTTGTCCCAAAGTAGCCAGAAACTTCTATGTATTTATTTGGGATGTTATGTGATCGACCAACACAAAGTATCTTGTAATTGTGAAGTGAAAGGAAAATTATACAATGTTTTCTAGAATTTTTACAAAGAAAGAAAGAAATTTTTAAATCTACCAACAACCAAAAAACCTATGAGACTACACAATGTTAATATTGCAAAGAACTGCCTCTGCTGCAATAAATATAAGCTAATTATGAAAAGACCACGTAATGAAGTTTTCTACTGGCAATACAATTTGTGATGTTTGTTGTTTAATGTGAGAATCGGTAAGGCAGCCGCACCTTATCCAAGATGCTGCTGCCAGAGTCCTCATCAACTCCAAGGAAATGGATCAGGTCACATCAGTCCACCAGAAACTAAAAGTAAGGTGTTTCTTTTTTAAAACAGCAGATGTAGCCTGATGCAACTTGTTCAATAAAACCTTGTTTAGACGAACTAAGCTGGGCTCTGATGAGATCCCTCCCTCTTGACCTCTTTGGGACTAGGTCACCAGGTAGGAGGATAATGTCCCTCCCACCCTTGATCCTTCTGAGTTCTGGCTACTGCAGCCAGCTGGTGGCTGCCCAGGATGCTAACAGCCCTTATTTGTCCCAGGTGGTCTTGCTTCCATTGGTTTGTGTCTTGGGCCTACCTCTGTGGGGCGTAGGGGTGCTTTGATGTGACGCCTTGTGTCTGTCTGTCTGTCTGTCTGGGGCTACTGCGGCTCCTGGAGCTGTGACTGTCTGCCCTTAGGCTCTTAGGTGCTGGCGGATTTCTCACATTCTCACTATTGCTGACAACTTTGCACCTCCAGGTGACTAATTTGTGCACACACACACCCTCTCAACACAAATAAACCTACTTTGAGACATACGCTCACACACCATGCCAGCTGCTCTCCTGACCCGGCTGAAGAACAGCGTCCCCACAGCATGCTACTACCACTATGTTTTACTTGGACTTGTTTGTTCAGGGAGTTCGTTTTCAACCGCATATAGAGTCTTCTGTGTCAGGCCAAAAAGTTACATCGTCATCTTTTCATCCCAATATACATGCAATATGGCAACAAATCATTAATGATATAAATACTTAATAAACATGGCAGGACTTGATGTTTCACAAAATGTGCCTTCTTCATTCAGATTTAAAAGCACAGAAAATGAGCTGTCTAGATTTTGGCAACATGTTGAGCAAGATAGACAGCAGTGTCTATTATTTTAACCCCATTAATTTCAACTTCATTGCAGCTGTTTTAAAGAATTTACTGTTTTCTTCCTCTATGGCTCTTATGTCCCTGTATACTACTATGTTGGCAAAGAAAAGGAAAAACTGGTTTCTGGTTATTCTGATTTTAAAAAAATTATACTGTCAAAAAAAACAATGTCTTGCAAACATTTCTTGTCTTTTTTTTCAATTTTGTTTTATCATAATTGATACATTAGGCTTTTCCAGTCAAGTAATTAACATAACCAAAAATATTCTTTCTTCATGCCTTTGCTCATTTTTTTTATATAGAAATTAATAAAATATATATTCAGCAACATATTAACAATCATACAACCGGTTTTTGAGGAATGTGGTAACAAAAAGAATCAAAAGTGTTAGAAACATACTGGTACATTTTCTGTTGTAGGTCTAAATTCACAGAATGGCACACTAAGAACAAACAAAACTGACATTTAAAGCTTTTAAAAATCAAACAGCAAGTGTTTGTCCGGTCTGACCATAATGGTTCTGAATTTTATATCCATTTTTATACAAGTCTTCATTGATTTAGGTCCCAAATACGTGAACTTTTCCTCAGTTGCTTCAAAATGCCACCAATCCACCATTCCTATAGTCAACGTCCAAGTCTATCCATTTGTCAGATCAAAACCCGCCTCCACAAATAATCCCTCACCAGAAAGCTGCTGCCAGCGACGCACAAACTTTAATTGGATCCTTTTAATAGTGCTCATTATGGCCAATTTCAGCCATGTAATTAGGTTTCTCTTCCTATAGGGTTTAATGGTTGCCGGGTGGGGGAGTCAAGCAAAGCAGGGAAGCAGAAACAGAGAGGGAAAAAGGCCAGACTCTCCGTTTTACACTAGGCTTAATCCAATTTCACCCTCAGAGAAATCATCTCATGCCATATATACTTTTTCAATAAGGTTTTTATGGGCCACCGTAAAAACCACAGAGCAGTGTTGAATATCCAGCCTCATTGATTTCTTTGGCTGTGAGCAAAGTAGCCTTTTGAATGCTCCCGGTGTTTTTCCTCTTTGGCTCGCACCTTTCCAGCCAACTCTACCAGGTAATGCTGTGTTTCTGAAATGATGCCACCAGACCTCCCGAAACGGACTGCAAAATGGCAGGATTTCTGGAATGATTAATTTCTTCCACTTGTGGAGCGATTACACGGAGTCAATCAAATAAATAATATATGTAAAGGCACTCTTTCAAAAGGCAGTGGCACCGTTGAAAGGAGGGATGGATGACTGGAGAGGGGTAACCAGCCTAAATAACAAAAAGACACAAATAAATCAAAGAATGTGAAAAAGCAGATGGATGGGTCACTGACCTCTTCAAGTGAGAAAGCATTAATAAGAACATCACAGATCCAGTAGTTCATTTCTTTTAAGGGAAAATGTGTCCAAACTGTTTTTATCACCATAAGCTGGTACCCCGATTACATAGCCACAGGTCTTCATTTCGTCTGGTCTTCCATTTCTTTAACCAAATCATTTCATTCCTGCGTAGATAAACCATTGGGTATTAGTCTTTTTTACTATGCATAAGTTTGCTCCTTATTTTCTAAACTGACCAGATGTTTTGTTTGTAAAAAAAATAACATCAGTGATTATTTTGAAGATTTCAGCTGGAGACTTTCATGCCTTGCCTATTTAATTGACTTGAGATTTGGGTGAAAAGACTTGGAAATAATATATTTTTTCTTATCAGTTAAACAGTTTCTCCACAAACTTGAATTGATTTTATTGGAATTGTATGTAAAAGATTATGAAAAGTTTGGCATACCTGGCCGTTTTCAATTTTGTTTTACTGATAAAATCTGAAAAGTGCGGTAGGGCTCAAACATTTAATCGGCTTAATCGATTACTGATAATTGATAATCATCAACTAATTCAATAATCGAATAATTATGGCCTTTACGGACTCTAAAACATGCCATTAGTCAAATTTTTTGTGTTTCGCATCAAGTACTTACCTGATTTTTGATCATTTCTAGTTGCATATCAAATCCAGTTTTCACCTGGTACAAAACCATGATGAAAGAATCAGGACAACTAGTTCCAGTGGTATAGCATCCTTTAGTTCTCAAATTCAAGCAAACATTTAAACATAAAACTCTCTCTCCAGCCTTGATGTGACAATGATCTTTTAACACATACCTGCCTAAGTGAGCAAACAAAGGAGGCAATGCAAAATTCTGTCTCCCACGTTTTTTACCTTTAATTAAACTTTTCTACACAGGTTTTGACCCTTAAACTTAAAATGTAGTATAATACAGTACAAGCTGAAACAGCTGAGTGACTAATTGATTAAAGCACTGGAAAATAAATAAATATAGAGTACAAGTGTTTTGCAGTAAAATTGCAAAATTACACTGTGTTCCAGCACAGGAGCTTCTAATGATGATAAATGCAAATATGTTGGACACCTTTAATTGTCTTTGATAGTGACAATATTAAAACTAAATTAAGAGCAGATTCAAGAAGATCAAATAACTGCAATCATTATTCGAGGCCATATTTTATGAAAGTGGTGCAGGTGATCTGCAAAGCAGCTATGAAAGTTCGTCTGTTCATTCTGTTGGAACTTATGAGTCCCTCTGGGAGCCTGCAACTATCACCGAAGAATTTTCAACCCTTTGGGCTCAAATATTAAAGTAAAACAGACAAAATATTCAGAGGACACAGTTTGCCTGACAACAAAACATTAAAATTTTGTGCACAGTCAATGCAATAGTTTCTTTTTTGGGAGAATAATGTGAACTATTAAAAGGTCCAGCAGTATGAAATCACCAGCAGGACTATCTGGCAGCGGCTCCATTAAATACACTTGATCACATTCAAACATATGCAGCATCCTCACAGACGGCAGAAAGAGTTTTACCTAAAAAATACAATCCATTTTGATTATTATTAAAGGATGCTTCCTGGTCAAATCATTACATTCACTAAAGCCTGGAATGACGAAACAATGGCGGCATGATTCACTCCTGTTGTGTTAACCTTTTTCCTCCTTTCCCACCTGCTGGAAACCTCATGAATTAATCTGCCTCCTTGTGTTTAGAGTTAATGACGGCTGAATGGAGAGCAGGCTGCACACATGCTGAGGCTGGGAGGCATGCTTCTTAAATGAGGGCGAGGGCACTGAATATATATGTAGTTCAGTAATGTTGCTGTTTGTGAGTAGGTGGGATTATCACAGGTAACATCTGCCAATGAAATGTATCTGATTATTCCAAGATCAAGTGGTTGTCTAAAGTGTAAATAAAACCATGAGCTGGACTGGAGCTGATAAAAAGGAGATGGAATAGATGAGATTGTGATGGTAACGACAGGGATGAGGAAGAACAAGATGTGGACAAGAAATTGATGTACAACTATATCTCCATCTAGACCAGAGCATGAAGTTTTGGGTTAAGACCCCACTGTGGGGTGTGGTGTCTTGGAATAATCTCCAGAAACATATGTAAAAGTATACCGTAACACTGCATTGTTAATAACATTTTTATATAAAATATAAATGATGGTCATAAATGGGTTAAAAATAGTTAAATTGCTGTTGAAGCAGGTTTACATTATGCCCCTGTATAATACAACATTGCTAGGGGGTTACTTTGTGGGTTGGAAACCAAAGAGTTTAGAAATCACAGCTTTAGATGCTAACAGCACTTGGATGCACCAAAATACTTGTTTCATCTCGTCTGTCGGTGAAAGAATTGTGCTGTGAAAATAAAACACTCCAGCTGCACCTCTCTAAAACAAAAAAGGCTACAAAACCTTTCAGATGCAATTTCACAGTTTTTTCATTGTTTTCAGTCAGACGTGTTCTTTCCTTCCTGCTTCTTATCGTCTTTTAATCATTTTTTTTTATTTTTGCTTAATTTTAAATATATTCATGAGAAAACTTACAAATAAATACACTTTAACTTAGGTAAACATATATTAATTACAAAAATGATGCACCCAGGTGTCACGTTTTCTGATAGGAAACACACAGAATGCATCTATAGACAAGTGCAATTTAAAAACAGCAATAATGAGGAATGAAATGTAAATAAGCTGTGTTAGAGGCCTGAATAGCTGTGGAGGTTTTTTTAAAGATCCTAGTAAGTTATTTAGAAATAATGACAACTTCTTAGTGCCTCAATCTTCATATAACTCTTTAAATTCTCACAGTTTGTGTGAAATTGAATGTCTGTGAGCGCAGACTTAAGCCTTTTTGGTGTGTTTGTGTGTGTTTTCTGCCAGATAACCATGCAGAGTGCAGCTTTGTGTTGAACTATCTATCCCTGCGTGGAGGCAACAGAAGCCCCTTATCACCGACCCTCAGAGCCCCTCATCCTTCAACTCAAACTGCCTTGAGAAAGCAGAAGCAAAAATAAATTAAAAACACGAAGAAAAGGGCGAAATAAATGCTTTTCGTCTTGACAAAGGAGCAGATAATATTTTTTTACAGACTGTGATTTTCTGGATTGGTGGGAAAAAAAGGAGTCAGGAAGAGAGAGAAAGTTAAATATCTGGTGATGTAAGAGACTTGGAAGTCAAAAATAAATCAAGTTCAAGTGAAGGAAATAGAAAAAACAGGAAGAACAGGGAGAGGATGATGCAGATGCATGCCTGTTGAGGCAATACATACATTAATAAGTCTGTGTTGTCATAATGGGGTCAGAACACCATTTGTATGAAGATCTAAGAGCTGAAATTAAACAAGATAAGCCTGGAATTTTGCATTCCAAAAGATCCTGTGGGATAGGTGCTGCAAACCAGAGAATTATGAGACATGATTTTCCCAAGTCCCTGTAGACCAGGCAGCTTCTACTGCAATTCCTAGCACAGGCTGGGTTTACGTTTTAGGAGAGCAAGAGCTGATGTTGGGGAAGCAAAACATCCATTAGGTCTAATGAGAAGAAAGGGGCTGAGAGACAAAAAAATCCAGGCAAAATGATCAGATAGAACTTTCAGCTGAATGAAGACATACTGATATGGTTCAAAAGCCAGCTCGCAATTTCAACAAGTGGGAAAAGTATTCAACAGTAAAACAGACACTGATGCATCTTCTATTCTCATCGTTTCCTAATAAGTAAACATAAATTACCTAATGTGCCCATATGTGTTGTATAAGCAGTAATCAATCCTGCAGCACACATGAAAACTTGCAGCACTTTCCATTTTGCCAAGAAATGACAAAATCAAACCAGCCCATTTTGTACATTTTGCTAATAAACTAAGCAAACTGTGCAACAAGTTGAAATAGCCTCTATCCCTTCTACTCAAGAACAAACAAAGAAAACAACATACAATTTTATGAAATCCATACAATTTTGAAGAGGAGAGCACCAGCACACATCCAGATGGATCCCAAATAATCTCACATTTAGCCCCAAAACAATTCCCCAACCCTGCCTCCAAGCAGCTAGAATGATGTGCATGCTTGGTAGCACATAACTGTGTAAACAATTGTTCTCCATGATGTTGATGATCAAGACAGCCTAAAAAAAAACAACTTACTGTTATGCATCTTCAAACTGTGGCGGTTATTGCTTGAACGGTGCCCGTGGAGAGCCCTTTCTTCTTCACCCCCACACTATTTCCCCCCTTATATTCACAGAACTGGTTTTTAAAGAGCTAATTTCCTGAAATTGATTTCCTCAGTGGATTGTCACTAAAGGTAGTGCCAAGCACTGTAGCTAAGAGAATAACAGAATAACTTGCACTTAAGGCCATGTGGGCACTATGAAATTAACAGCAAACACGCCCAGATTTCACCGTCTTCAGCAGCAAGCAGAAAAACCTTCACAATATATCCAAGTGCTAAGTCCCCTCTAACTGCACATGCATAAAAACAGAAACCTGTTTAGGGCGCAACTGACAGATAATCTATTTTTTAAAAGTTCCTCATACACCCCATCTTTCTTATGTTACCCTGAGCAACTGCCTTTATGGCCCATATCATTAACAGCCACGGCCTCCAAAGTATTCCAAGTGTTCACAGCTAAAAGTCCACAACTAAACATTACTGGAATTACTAATATTCCTCTCATTCAGCAACGGAAAAATCTTTATTAGCATTATAGCAATCAACCCTTCTTCTAAATGCTGAGCATCTTTTTGCATGTTCCCCTGGTATTTGAAGATTTATCTTTAGTGATGAGCTCCAATTCTTTTAGGTTGTAAGGCCTCCTTGCCATCATCCTAAACTTTCACTACCTCCACATATTCATAATCAGATTCAAGATTGTAGATGGGCTACTCCAACATATTAATGTGACAATCAAAAATGTGTTGGTAAAAAATAAAAGATTACTTTTACTGTAAAACTGATTAAAACAGGGTTATTTTACTTTTATGAATAAACATTAACCCTGTTTGACCCATGACACAGTCCTTGTTTAAAGTTCTGGGAACTTTGAGTTTGACACTATTGATTTATAAGAAGCAAAACTATTAGAAAATGTGTTTAAAGGATATTGAGCTGCATCACTTCAGTGTTAAAATGCCTTACATCCAAGACAAATTTACAACGATATGCAGGGGGAAATGATAAAGAGGTGCTGGCAGGGCGTGAAAATGCAACGTCCTGCACATGTGGTCGGATTATCCTGAGAGTAAATGAAGGCAGATATCCACAGAGACAATCAAGGCAAAGAAGAATCATGCTTTGGCTAAAAGTTTGCCGACTTAAAATTGGATACAATATTAATTAGGGATGCACAGTATATTTCAATTAACATCAGCACCGGCCAATGTTAGTAATTTTTTTTAACATATTAGCATTGGTCCGTGAAGTAAAACTGGGTTGATATTAACAGCTGCTGCTTATTTATCATGTTTCCGTTTGTGTATGTGTTTCAGGTAGGGAAGGGATATTTCTGTTAATTAGTCTTTAATAAAACTCAGAATACTATCTTTCACCTCAATATCCTGTCTATATTTGAGGCAAGGGTTAAAACTTACATTTTTCATGACGCAAAGCAAAGAATTGATGCAATCTGCCTGTTTCCTTTGGTACGTTGTATCAATTATTATTTTAGAATCCACTAAGTCTGACCATAATGTGCAAGCATTTGACTGAATGTGACTGTATGCACCAGGATTTGAATTCAACTTTGAACATGTTGGACTACTCCAATGAAACTGTATTAAAATGATCCGGATTTAAAGTAACTGAGCATTAATTTGATAGATTTGCCTCTCTGCTCCTTTGGTAAAGATGACTTCGGTATGCAATAAAAAACTAAACTCAATTGTATTGCTATGATAATATACCACAGTTTTAAAAACTTATATTTCAAATGTAGAAATTTAACATTATACCACTCTTACAGGGGGAGATTAACGAGAAATATCAATTGATCATACAAAAAGTATTAGATCAATTCAACAGACTCATAATCACAGAAACGTCTTCATCAACCAATATTTAGTTTTTACCCATTTCATTTCTTTAATCTTTTGTAACATTTATAGCATCAGTGAGCTTTTACCATCATAATTTCTTTCTTTGATTGAATTTGATTTCTGAAGAGGATCTCAAGTCCTGACTATTGTTTGTTTTTGAGCCCCAGAAGGTTCCCAACTCCAACAATGGGATCTAAAAAATACTCATGGAGATTGCCGTTTTTGTATTGTTAATTGAGCCACTCATGCTAATCGCTAACACATGATACTAAGGAAAGTGTAGAAAGTAAACTCTTTATTAAGGAATCATCTAAAATTGGCATCAGCAGGAAAAACAAAATCAGAGATTGAAAATCGGCAACAACACTTTGATTGGTGCCTTCCTTGTTTAAAGTCATTTTGATGAATTAGCAGAGAAGGTGTTAGAGCTGCAGGAGCTTTCCTCTGGTTGTATGAAACATAGCTCCCCCCACCTGTCGCTGGGCACTGTTGGTCTGCTGGCTGATAGAAGTCAAAACACTGTTCCCTCACATACAAATGCAAAACAGTGGTCAGCTATGGTGTGGAAACTAAAGGGGTGCCACCTATTATCTCTTCTTAAGGTCAGAAATACCACATGTTTGTTAGTGGACAATAATAAGAATAATATAAGCAATGTTGCTTTATTTTAAAGTCTGTGATGAAAACAGGGTTTAATCCTGGGTAAACTAGGTTGACATAAATGAAGCTGAAATTTGTCTAAATACAAATATCTGATTTATTGTTAAATACAGATAAGGTTATTATAGTAGGGGATTTTAACATTCATGTTGACACTGAAAGTGATAGACTAAATATAACCTTTAATGCTATCTTAGACTCAATTGGCTTTGCTCAAAACATTAACAAACCTACCCACCTTTGTCTTCATTCTCTGGACCTTGTGCTGACATATGGCACTGAGTGTAAAGACATAACAATATTTTCTCATGACCCTGTCCTGTCTGACCATTTTTTTAATAACCTTTGAGTTTAATTTAACTGAGTAATCCACACCTGAAAGAAAATTTCATTACAGTGGATCATTATCAGGCAATGCTGTAACAACCTTTAAAGAACGGGTTCCACTTTTAATTTCCTCATTATTACAGAAAAACAGTGGAGGGCAATAATTCTGTTTCTGCCCCTTCACAAATTGATTCTTTTGTTCATAGTGTTGCTTCATCATTCCGTGATGCATTAGATAATGCAGCCCCCTTGAAAAAGAAGGTAATTATTCATAGGAGGCTGGCTCCCTGGTTTAACTAAGAGCTGCGTTCTTTAAAGCACAACGTTAGAAAATTGGAGAGAAAATGGTGCTCTACACACCTAGAGGATTCCTACTTAATCTGGAAAAATAGCCTACTGTTGTATAAAAAGACACTTTTCCAAGCCAGAACAGCTCATTTCTCATCATTAATTGAAGAGAACAAGAATAATCCTAGGTTTCTCTTTAGTACAGTTGCTAAACTTACACAGAGTCATAGCTCTGTTGAGCCATCCATTCCCTTAGTTCTCAGCAGTCATGACTTTATGGAATTCTTCTTAAATAAAATGTATTCTATAAAAAAAAAATCTTTGACATACTCCCAAAGATGATTACTTCATCCTCAGCAAGTGAGACAACAATGGAAATAATTGTAGAACCTGATCTGTGTTTGGGCTGTTTTGATCCTGTGGAGCTTCCTGAGGTATCAGAAATATTAGCTTCATCGAAACCTTCAACTTGTATGTTAGACCCAATCCCAACCAAATTATTTAAGGAAGTGTTACCTCTGATTACCAGCCCCATTTTAGATATGATTAATCTATCCTTAGTAAATCGATATGTACCACAAGCTTTTAAGGTAGCTGTATTTAAACCTTAAGAAACCTTCACTTGATCGAGATGACTTGAAAAATTACAGACCTATATCCAATCTTCCGTTCTTATCTAAAATTCTTGAGAAAATAGTTGATAATCAAATGTGTGAGCATTTACTCAGCAATTACCTGTTTGAATAGTTTCAGTCAGGCTTCCGAGCTCATCATAACACTGAAACAGCTCTGCTGAAAGTCACTAATGACATTCTTATGGCCTCAGATAATGGACCTGTGTCTGTACTTGTCCTGTTAGATCTCAGTGCTGCATTTGACACAGTCAATCACAATATTCTCTTAGAAAGGCTGGCATATATTGTAGGGATCAGGGGAACAGCGCTAGGCTGGTTTAAATCTTATTTGTCTGACAGATTCCAGTTTGTTCATGTAAATGATAAATCATCTTTAAACTCCAGGGTTAATTGTGGAGTACCACAGGGTTCAGTACTTGTGCCAATTCTCTTTACTATATACAGTGCCTTGCGAAAGTACTCGGCCCCTTGAACTTTTCAACCTCTTGCCACATTTCAGGCTTCAAACATAAATTTTTGTGAACAATGAACAACAGTTTTGCACATCGAGAGACTGAAATTATTGCCCATTCTTCCTTGCAAAACAGCTCGTGCTCAGTGAGGTTGGATGGAGAGCGTTCGTGAACAGCAGTCTTCAGCTCTTTCCACAGATTCTCGATTGGATTCAGGTCTGGACTTTGACTTGGCCATTCCAACACCTGGATACGTTTATTTGTGAACCATTCCATTTTAGATTTGGCTTTATGTTTTGGATCATTGTCTTGTTGGAAGATAAATCTCCATCCCAGTCAAGGTCTCTTGCAGACTCCAACAGGTTGTCTTCCAGAATGGTCCTGTATTTGGCCCCATCCATCTTCCCATCAATTTTGACCATCTTCCCTGTCCCTGCTGACAAAAAGCAGGCCCAAACCATGATGCTGCCACCACCATGTTTGACAGTGGGGATGGTGTGTTCAGGGTGATGAGCTGTGTTGCTTTTACGCCAAACATATCGTTTTTGCATCATGGCGAAACAGTTCGATTTTGGTTTCATCTGACCAGAGCACCTTCTTCCACATGTTTGGTGTGTCTCTCAGGTGGCTTCTGGCAAACTTTAAACGAGACTTTTTATGGATATCTTTGAGAAATGGCTTTCTTCTTGCCACTCTTCCATAAAGGCCAGATTTGTGTAGTGTACGACTGATTGTTGTCCTATGGACAGACTCTCCCACCTCAGCTGTAGATCTCTGCAGTTCATCCAGAGTGATCATGGGCCTCTTGGCTGCATCTCTGATCAGTCTTCTCCTTGTTCGAGATGAGAGTTTAGAGGGACGGCCAGGTCTTGGTAGATTTGCAGTGGTCTGATAGTCCTTCCATTTCAATATAATTGCTTGCACAGTGCTCCTTGGGATGTTTAAAGCTTGGGAAATCTTTTTGTATCCAAATCCGGCTTTAAACTTCTCCACAACAGTCTTTCGGACCTGCCTGGTGTGTTCCTTGGTCCTTGAACAGAACCCTGAGACTATCACAGAGCAGGTGCATTTATACGGAGACTTGATTACACACAGGTGGATTCTATTTATCATCATCAGTCATTTGGGACAACATTGGATCATTCGGAGATCCTCACTGAACTTCTGGAGTGAGTTTGCTGCCCTGAAAGTAAAGGGGCCGAATAATATTGCACGCCCCACTTCAGTTTTTTATTTGTTAAAAACGTTTGACACATCCAATAAATTTCATTCCATTTCACGATTGTGTCCCACTTGTATATTCTTCACAAAAATTAGAATTTTATATCTTTATGTTTGAAGCCTGAAATGTGGCAAGAGGTTGACCTGTTCAAGGGGGCCGAGTACTTTCGCATGGATGCTTCCAATAGGTAAAATTATCAGGCAGCATAGGATACATTTTCACTCTTACGCTGATGATACTCAGCTTTACTTATCCATGAATCCTGATGAGCCCAACCAGTTAGATAGACTACAAGCATGTCTTGAAGACATAAAAACTTGGATGACTTTAAAATTTTCTGCTTCTAAATTCAGACAAGACGGAAGTTGTTCGTCTTTGGACCGGAGTTTTTGGGGGGGGGGAAAAAGGGAACTGCTTCAATCACTTAAACCTGGATGGCATTAAATTGACCTTTTTCCCAGTAATAATGTAAAAAACCTTGATGTTATTTTCGACCAGGACATGTCATTTAAATCCCATATTAAAAAGGTTTCTAGATTTTCTTCTTTCCACCTCCGGAACATTGCCAGAATTAGAAGTATCCTATCCAGGAGTGACGCTGGAAAACTAGTCCATGCCTTTGTTACTTCAAGGCTGGACTATTGTAATTCTTTTACTATCAAGATGTCCACAAAATGCAGTTAAAAGCCTTCAGTTTGATTCAAAAATTGCTGCAACAAGAGTTTTTCTGATGAAAAATTAAAAAGAGAGATCATATTTCCCCTACTTAGCTTCCCTTCATTGGCTCCCTGTTAAATCCAGAAAAAATAGGGGTTTAAAATTCTCCTCCCACATATAAAGCCCTTAATGATTTAGCTCCATCATACATCAGAGATCCGATTATGTTCCACATGTTCTCTAACAGGCACTTCGTTCTCAGCCTGCAGGTTTACACTGGTGGTTCACGTAGAGTCTCTAGAAATAGAATGGGAGGGGGCAGATCCTTTAGTTATCAGGCTCCTCTCCTGTGGAACAGCGCGGGAGACCAGTTCCCAGTTTTAGTCCGTGAGGCGACACCCCTGTCTACTTTTAAGGCTAGGCTTAAAACTTTCCTTTTTGATAAAGCTTATATAGTTAGAGTGGCTTAGGTTATCCTGAGCTTTTTCTTTAGTTATTGCTGCTTATAGGCTTAGTCTGGGGACATAATGACCACTTTCACCCTCTTCGCTACATTCTCACACTACTCTCCAATTTTGCATTATTTGCTGTTATTTCAGCTTTTAACTTTATATTCTCTCTCTTTTCTCTTCCTAGAAGCTACACCTAGGCTGACTCTGTGCTTACCGGGGAAATGTGACACCCTAATGGAAGGGGGGCATCGTCCCTAAGCTTCTGCTGGCAATAACTTAATGCTCAACATTCCTAACTGATGATACACTTGGCCCTGTCTTTCAGTGTTTAAACCCTGTTTCTCTCCTACTGACTGACTTTTACTGTGACTAATTTATATGTGCTCTCTTTCATACTCTAACCTGAAAAGTGGCTCAGAGTTTATCATCGTTTCTTTCTTCCTAGATGGAACAACTAAATAGAGGGCTACATCCATTAACATTTACTTTTCCTTTCTCATAGAAAGTACTCCTGGATCAGTGCTTCTGTGTTTCTTTTGGTGTCTACGCTCTTTTTCTCTCACCCCCAGTCGTCGTCGTTGGCAGATGCCGCGCGACGCACTGTGCCTGGTCTGCTGGAAGTTCCTTCCTGTTTTTAAAAGTGGTTTTTCCTCTCCACTGTCGCTACATGCATGGTCAGTATGAGGGATTGCTGCAAAGTCAATGCCAGTGACTGTCCACTGTCTCTACATACATGCTCATCCAGGAGGAGTGACTGCTACAAGTCACTGACTGGATGCAATCTGCTGGGTTTTCCTAGATAGAAAACTTTTATATCCAATTTGAATAAATAACTGAATCTGACTGTACTGTTCAATGGTTAAGTTTTAATTGGAATCCATGTGCCTGACTGAAATCTATATGATTCGATTTGAATTGACTTAGCCCATTTTAAAGTTACCCACCTTTCACACAATCAACATAAAACAACACTCTCCAATTATTTTTGGGGCTCCTCTGCCGTCCTCCCTCCCTGTTGATGAGTAAGGGGGAGTCAGCTTTAGCCTAAACCGGCTCAGTTTTATGGTGAGGTGCAACACAACCTTCCATTTCTACTACTGTGTGACACCTTCCTCTTTTTCCAATGTTTATAATCAGTCTATAGACAAACACGAGCGTACCCCCAATCTTTGTGGTTTTCAGTATAACAATGGCCACCAGTGGGCTCTAGATGGACACACTTTTATCAGTGTATTATTTTACTTAGTACCCTTACACATAGCCCATTCTAAAATTGCCAAACTAACATTCAGTAGTTTAATCTAACCTCCCCAACAACCCTATATCATTCCAAACCCTTTGTGAAGTGCCTTGAGTCGACATGTGTTGTGAATTGGCGGTATATAAATAAAACTGAATTACAAAAATTCTAACAGGCCTCAAGATGTGTAGCATCCGCACAATTAAAAGCAAGTGCATGCTTCTTTGTTCTGATGAATTACCAAAGCTGTAAAGAAATAAAGAAAATTAGTAAATGCAAAACATAAAGTTGATAGAAACCCTTGAATTAATAAAAGGAAAAACACAGTAGTTTAAAGTTATGCTCAACGTTATACTCTTGATTAACAGAAAACCTGGCCTTGGTGTCATTGTGTTCCTCTGTGCACCGCTGATCCTTTAACAACTCAGAAGTCATACAAAAGGGCAGAACAACAATCGACACTAATAAGGACAAAATGGAAGTAATACTACTAGAGGATGAGAGAGAAAAAGAAACCACTGAGATTTAGAGAAGAGCTCAAGTGGGCCTTTCATTTGATTAAATTACATTTGAATAACCTTTCCGTGCACCTTTTACAAAAGTGCACACAGAAACTAAAACTGTGGCTTCAGGTTACTGGTAGTTCACAGTTGGAAGATAAAATATCTTTAAAAAGTGGATCAGTTGCAGATCAACAGAGCCCAAGACAAAAACAGCAAAGTCACAGCATGCAATTAAGAAGAAAGCTCAACTGCTAGTGTCTTTAGCCTCAGTAGACTGGTGGATAAATCTCAGCTACTCTAGATTACTGATGCACAGAGTTACAAAACTATCAATTTGGCTTCAAGATTTGAAGAAAATATACTAAACTAAACAAAATCACTTCCAATTTGTCACCGCCGTTTACTCAGGCCAACATGAACAAGAAGAAGGAAATAAATAAAAGCAAGGATAGAAAAAGAAATACAACTTCACCTTCTCCTTTCCCCTCTGTGTAGGAGGAGCCTTAAGAATATGAAATTCTTCACCATATTTCTATTTCTTAGTTTGTAAAAAAAGTAAAAGAAAATACAAGCAAGCACTAATTGCATGAGATTTTTCTGGTTCTTCTTTGACCATGTTTCACAGAACTGATAAATGCATACATTTATAATACATTTCTGTGAAACATGGTCAAAGAAGAACCAGAAAAATCTCATGCAATTAGTGCTTGCTGACTGTTGAAGTGAGAGTGAAAGGTGAGACGGAAAGATGCTAAAAGAAGGCTTCAAAAAGCCTTAAATGTTACCATAGGAGCTACAGCAGGCTCTTGCACCTGGATACTTCTAACTTTCATAGGAGGTGCGCAAAGAAGAAACCAACATGGAGGTCAGACTAAACTTTGCCCAAGAGAGTGTGGACAAGGACAGAGACTTTGGTGGAAGTGTCATGGTTTGGGGTTGCTTTGCTGCAACAGGACCTGGCCAGCTCATCATCATCATCATCATCAACATCATCATCACAGAAAACCCCATGAATTCTGCTAAAGCAGAACTGGACCCTGCAGCATCACAGTGACCCAACACAAAACAATAAATCCACTAAGAACTGGCTGAGGATTAAGAAATTGAAACTCCTGGGCCTAGTCAAAGCCCAGAACTTTATCTCATTGAGATGCCATGAGGTGACTTGAAACAGGCTGAACATGAAACATCTCACATCTCAAAGTGTGACCATTCAGGCAAGAGTATTGACGAGTATACGAATGCATATACGTTGGACAAAAATTACAATTATTTATTTTCATTTCTAACTAATTCTAATTAATGAACTTTTATAATTTCTAATTATACTAATAACCTGTGAAAAAGTCATCTATTTGATTATTCTGTAAAATCCAACTGGCTTTATACAAAAAGCCACTGCAAACTACACAACAGTCTTTCTAGTTAAGTATTTATTTGCAATAAAACAACTGCTGGGTCATCTATCAAAAGCATGCCCTGCATGAGCTAGTTGTATCAATGTTAACTAGAGCCTAAATAAAGAACAAAACCATCCTGCCTGTCTAAGCTTCACAGTGATGCATATTCATACTCAGTTTCTCATTATTTTCCATTAATCCACTTCAGGCTCAAGGCTTTAGAAGACACATTCTGTGTAATGGGAGAGGCAACTCACAAACACTGAAGGAGAGACACACAAACAGCCTCAGAGAGGGGAGGATAGATGGTTTATCATCACTTCCCTCCCTTTTGACCTCCTACTGAGCAGAAAAACTGGGCGATTCTCAGCGAATCTAACAGAGTTGGAAGAAAAGTTAAGTGTGGCTTATAAAGACGGCTAGAAAGTGAGATAGACGGAGACGTATCTGTTCCAAAGCCTATCGCACATCTCATTTCCACCCAATTTCCTTGCAGAGTAATCCACCCCCTGATGGAGTGTTCCTTCTATCCCAACATCCACCAAGCGATGCAGGCACCGATGTGCTTTTAGGAGCTTTTACATCATGCTGGTCTCTATTTGTGCCATTCCCCGGAGAGCCTCTGTCACTACTGTTCCAGAGTGCTGTGTTAGAGAAGCTCTGCCTCTACCATCATAATTCAGTGAGTGTGTGTCAGAGCATATGTGAGGAGTGTGTGCCATCCTGTTTATGCAAGTGCTCCCGACATGATGCACAGCTTTATTAGAAAAGTTAAACAAAGGCCCTCACGTCGTACTGTGTGCCAACAAAAGGCTTGAGAATGTCTTCAGCTTTAGATGAATATATTTAAATGTTATGTCTGTGTATTTTACTGTGAATTAGCTGGGTGGTTGAAAAAAACAACAGAATGTGAAAGGAAAACGTTGCCGAACGGACATCTTGGCAAGCCTCTCAGCACTTAGACGAGTGAAACAGTCGGCATTTCAAAGTGATTTTTTTTTATTTTACAGCAAAAGAATAAAAAAAGAATAAACATTACATTTTTTGCTTCTTATAAAAAAAGTATTTCATTTCTGATCTATTTAACTCACTGAACGGATTTTGAGAAAATTTTGCCATTATCCACCCACACATCAACAGACTGGCTCTGTAACAGAGAAATCTTTACAAACTATCTGGACAAAATATTTATTGGAAAGAAAAACTGAAGGTTTACAGCACTTAACCTTTTTCCCAGTTTCATACATTTCCCCAAAGTGTGAGGAACAATTTCAGCCATGAAATTCAAAATTGTGGTTTAGAAACCTTAAGGGTTCTGTGCAAAGTCATTAGATACATACAGTGTCTTGCACAGAATACATACTTTTAACTTTATTGCATTTTACCATTTTACAACCACAAACTTCAAAGTAGTTTAAAAGCATGGCATGCATTTGTATCCCCTCTTCACTGCAGTTTTATCTGCAAGTGTTTTTAGGCTTCTCTGTTTCAGTTTTACACATCTAGAGACTGACATTTTTGCCCATTCTTCTTTGAAAAACTGCATGTAGTTTGTATGAAAAGCATTAAAGTCATGCCACAGAAACACTTTTAGATTTGAGTCTGGGCTATTCTAACTGAATATGCTTTGATCTAAAAATTTCATTGCAAGCCCCGGCTGCATGTTTAGGGTTGGTGACATCTCTGAAGGTGAACCTCCACCAAAGTCTTGAGTCTTTTGCAGCCTCCAAAACAGGTTTTCTTCTAGCATGGCCCTGTATTTACCTCCATCCATCGTCCCGTCAACTCTGACAAAAATCCCTGTCTCAGCAGCAGTAAAGCATCCCCCAGCATGCTGCGGCCACCACCATGTTTCATCATGGGGATGATGTGTTCAAGGTGATGTCTGGTGTTTGTTTTCTACTTTCTTTGATTAATGGCTTCTTTTTTTTACCAGTGATATATTCAAAACATTTAAACTGATAAAATATTTTAAATTGTTCTTTTTTGTTATTAATCCAAAGATGTAAAACAAATAAAATAAGAACCCAAAACACATTTGTGTCACTGCTAAAATGTTTGACCACGAGAGATAACAGCCTTATCGATCATAAGAGTAACTGTTAGCTGCTGTCAGACAATAAACTCTCAAATTTAAATAAGCCTTCAAATATTCCTAATCCATCTCTTTTAGAGCCACAAAGTCCTTCATGTTCCTGGGCAGTTAGCTGTTCACTCTGTTCTTGTCTCATTATAAAAGCTGAAATATGATGACATTTTACAAGTGACTGTGACCTAAAAAAACTCATCTACAGCCCAAGGAGTGTACAATTGAAGGTCTTGGCACTTTCATTCTGAGCTCAGGGTTGTGTGGTCAGGGTTTCAAAAACAATGATGTCAGGAGGGTACAAGTCTTTCGGCGTATGTTTGTATCATCTTTGCACATCTAGAGACTGAAAGTTTTTTTCTCATCCTTTCTTGCAAAATAGCTGAAGCTCAGTCAGATTTCACTTAGAGAGCGTCTGAACAGCAATGTATGTCAAGCAGTTTGATATTTAGAGCCATAGTCCTGCTAGGAGGCTCCAACATTTTTTTTCCTCGATTGCACGGCTCCATCCATCTCCACATATACTCTAAACAACTTCCCTGCCCCGACTAAAAGCATGGGATCCCCACGCCGTGATACGGCCACCAACATGTTTTACGGTGCCTGGTGATGTGCATTGATCTGATATGTTGTGTAAAAAGGTTGAAAACCATGCATTCTTTTCCTTTCACTACTTGGTCCAAATAACACTGAGATTTGTAGAAGTAACGTTAACGTTCAAGAGGTAGCAGTACTTCTGCATGGTAGTATAAGATTCATTTATTTCCTGTTGGCCTGTGTAGTAATGTATAAACAAAATCGGACAAGACAAAAGAAAACTGGTGGTTCATTCCTTCCTGGGAGCAGACCACCCTGCGGTTCTGTTTTAAATAAGAAACAAGACTAAAGGAGAAAGACTGGTTTACTCTTTGATGGTTGACAGGGCCATTGTTCATTATCTGGCTTTCTTTGATGACTATCTGCTTTCAAACATTGGAGCAAATTAAACACGAGCACTCAAGGAACTATGGGCCAAAGATGCTTTGTAGAATGTATAAACCTGTTTTCAACTATCCATTTAACATGGTTAAAATTACCAATAAAACATTTGGTTATTTTTCAGAAATGATTTAAAACTGTCCTTGACCAAAGTCTAAATAATCAGTTCCTCTGATCAGGTAGAATCCACGTTAATAGGCCGAGAGCTAATATTCACATATTTATACACTAAAAGGTGCCCCAGGTATCTAATTGTTTTGGTTTAACAGCTTATGATAAAACACTTAAAGCCCCCTAAAAATTACTGGCACCCAACGATAAAGATGCCAAACTACATTTTTTTTTTTTGCAGAAGCTCAATCTCAAATGAAAAATATTAGAAAAATCACTTTTGTACATTAGTAGGTGTGATTGTGATGACCCATTATCAGCATACTGGCATAGATTGGAAATTTCAACAAGTTCATGATGCCAGGCACTCTAACAGGATTCATTTGGAAGAGAAAGGAGCCCACAGTAGAAGGTGCTTTTTCCATTTCTTGTTTCCTTGTTTCTACTTCTGAAACGGTCAAACTCCACACATTCACATTTCAGACTAGTACAGAATAATTCATTTTCCTGGCATCATTCTCAGCCAACCAGTTGGCCAGTAGATAGCATCTAATTGTTTTTATGAAGAACCAGTGACCTGCAGCTGCAAGGCCATTCTCTAATAGATATTTTTCTTTACCTTTACTTTGATCCTCAGCCAACAGTTAACTCTAGATACAGGCATGTTTCCATGAGTCTTATAGCTATTTACATACTTACAGCCATCAACACATAAATGACTACTTGAAGGGCATGTTCTCTTGTCTTTCTGGTTTTCAAGAGTGGCTAAGAAAAAATGCAATCTCATATTAATACCTGAGGGAAACAGGAAGTCATTGATTATTGATAAATAACCGGAGTAATGTTAACAATAAATTATTTATCAAAAAAAAGCTTTAATTACATTGTTTTATATAACCTGCCAGGGGCGCCAATATCTGTTGCACTCAATTTTGTTGAAAACAATTAATGTATTTCTGAAGTTATTTTCCAATGAATAAATGTACACAATTTAAATGTTTGATTTTTCTAATCGGTTTGGTTTGGTTGTGATAAAAGATTAGTGATTTTAAAGGCATTTGTTTTTTTTTACCTTTTTAAAATAAGCTTTTCATTAGAGCATAACGCATTTTTACAACGTAACTGGCTGGGAAACGCTTCTGAAAATCTACAAACATTTCTTAACTGCATCCAATAATAAGGGTTTTACAATTCAAGAAAAATATAATGTAAGCTAACAATCCAATGCTGCAACCTGCTCTTTAACTAACCTCTTAAAGATGTTGAAAAGTAAAGAGGAAAAACAAAAAATCTGACAATTTAGGATTTTTGAGGGAATTATAAATGGACTTCATAACCTAAAAAAAGAGCAAACAGTTTAAACTAAAAATCTGCATCTTTTATATGTGGCGGGATTAGTTGACAATCCTTGGATTTCTTACAAGTCTCCAAAGGCACCTTGAGGATGAATCTCAAATATGGGTTTTTGAAGCTACACAGATGCCATCCATCAGATTTAGTTTTCAAGAAGAGCCTTACTTATTCTGCCTGTTTGACAGCAGCAAAGCTCAGTGGTCTGTCTTACTGTAGATCTGCCAACAACTGAAGACAGCAGTTCATTCCCAAATCTGCAGAAGAAGGTTGGAGTTAGGATATGGACATGTGCAAAAGTATAATACACCCTGAACTTTTCACATATTTTCAGAGCAATGCATTTTTCCTCACAAGATTTTGCACGTAAGCCCAAGAAATTCTTTCATTTTAGTCTCATCTGATTAGAGCACCGTCTTTAACATGCCTGCCGAGTCCCCTACGTGGCCTGTTTGTTCACTAATGTCCTTAAATCTCTAAATTCTTCACAGAAAAGCTGCATTATACTAAAATTACATAAAAGACACATGAACCTATTGGTTGGACCGGATTTTATTTAGAGGCATCAGTGTAAACGAGGCTGAATACAAATAAAGATTTCACTTTTGGAATAACGTACTATTTTCCTTTCACAGCACCACTTTGTTGGTTTACCACACTAAATACCAGCAGACAAAACCAGGTTTGTAGTTGAATACTTTTGCAAGGCACTATATGTTGTTTGCATAACATTTAGACCAGCCATATTTTTCAAAACAAAACTATACTGATTTAGCTTTAACATTTTAATTAAGAAACGTGGTACGTTTTTGCACAGGAGAAAATGCTTTGTGTTTGGGCTGATCGGAACATCTTCAAGATCAGTGCACCTTTAACTTGGGTTTCTTTGGCTATTTGTGATCCATACCAAATGACGCAAGACTTTGAGTGTCTTGATGGTCTGCTGAGAAGCAGAACCACTAATGAACAAAGAGAAAACCTGTAACATTCTGGTGGAAGATTCATCCTAGTGCAAAATTGACCCATATCAGCCAATTAGCTTCCACCAGTGGACTACATGACACAATGACATGCAGGGTTATTTTTAAGGTGTGGTGTTTAACCTCATTAAAGCCCTCTAGGCTGTAATTCTCTGTGGTTATTACCTCAGCTGGGGCTTAAATGTGAGATTTGGCAGATGGATCACCATTATGTCTTATTTGAGGGGCTATTTTACACAATTAAAAGGTGAAGCATCAACAGCACCCTACTGCTGACAAGACTGAATGAAGTTTGGATCAAAACACACACCTAAATCACTCTTGTAAAGTTTGTGGCAAAGCAAATAAATAATAAGACGACTACGCTTTTTTCTTTTTCTCTGAGGTGCAATACAATGAAATAGGACAGGTTTATGAAACAGCAGGAAACGCAGTTGGTTCAGTTCATAGCACATGATCCATACTTCTTGTTTCTAAGGCAAAGGAACCAGATATGCTCATGTCCACAACTTGCATGAGCTCTGCAGGAAGTTTTATGCTACGATTGAGACAGAGAAGATTTTAGCACCACTCTTCAACACTTATCCGCTGTGCAACATAACAGCTGTTTTCATTTTAAAAGAAGAGAACTCTCCACATCTTTGTTCAGTGTCGAAGAAATCACATTTAAATGTACTTTTATTTATTACCCATCCACATATGCAGATAACTCTAGTTTAAGAAGTAAACAAACATTGCATAGACCAACTGAGTATTCACACAATGTATTCTAAAGTACCCTTAATTTACAGCATCAGGTAATGAAAATAACTTATGGAAATAAAAACTGCTATGCTGATGGGAGGATAGGAATATGTTTAAAAGCTTCGGAAAGATCTCAACTTTCAGGGGAACAGTACATGTGCAAGGTTCCTACATTTTATACCTCCAAATTCCACCAGTTTCCCAAGCTTTAGACTTTTCAGTGAATTTGGATGATTTATACTGTTCAAGTGCAAACCGTTACTGTAAATATTTTTATGTTTTCTTTATTATCTGTATGTGGCAAAGACCATGGAAAACCACAGAAACCAATAGCTTCAGGGCAATAAACACCATTGTTTTGTATTATTTTGAACCCATAATGTTTTGTCCCAACCTACTTTCAGTTTGTTTGTAAAAAACAAAACATGTACTTAACCATTGCATTTAATTTTTGGATTAATTATAAAACACAATTATGGAGATATTGAATCATGAAGATGCTGAAATCGTACAACGATCCAGCTTTGATTTTGATCATCGGAAGCAGCTGCGGATCATCACAGTGCTCCCACAGACTTCTACAACAGTCACAAGGCAAGGGTTCTGCATCACTTCACCCACACTGCTAGCTCTGATGTTCCATGATCAATCTAGACTCATCACTTGACCTTTGTTCAATTGTTCAAGCCCAATTCTTACACACTCGAGCAAATTAAAGCCTCTTCAATTAGCCTCAAGTTTAAATGGTCTTGCTTTTGCTGTTACTAAATAAAATCAGTTGCACAGATGGCATTCGTTGAATTGACTGCAACTAAGGTTTAAGTGATCTCCATTCCAGATAATCAAGGATTTCTTTCTTCCAAAGACAGTTTTTTGCTTTGGATATTAGCCACTTTAACTTGAGGTAGACCAAAATTTTCATTATTCAAGACAAACTTACCTAGTTTTGCAAAACAGTGTTTTTTCAAATGTTGATTTGTATTTTGTTCATTAATACACTTCAATAATATCTTATAATTAAGATTTTTAAAATGAATTTAGGATTTTTCAGTTTGTATTATTTTACAGCCTCTTTATTTTGTATTGGAAGAAGTTTTTCAGTTCTGTATAGTCCTATTTTGCATGAAGTTACGGCTAACTTAAATGAAACAAACACTAATACCAGAGAGGCACAAATGAAGGATACAGAGACTGGAAACTGTTGATTATTAGCGTAACCCATGACCAGATGGAAACTCAAAAAAAAGATTTTATTTTGGTGAATGTGCAATACGAAGCTCTACAAGAACAATCCTGGGTGCGGTTTCCTTTGCTGAGTGACACCAGGTTTATACTCTTCCCTCATGACTGGCATCTCATGACAGAAACACTAGCACACCGTCTACAGGGGGCATGCTCTGTTATTTTAGCCAGTCCTTCACATCACCATTTGGGTTATAGTACATGTGCAGTGAAACTGGCACTTGCCAAAACAGGAAGAGCAACACGGTAGAGCCTGAAAGCATGCTAATTTTTATAAGCACATGCATCGCTGAATATAATCTCAGGAGTTTTGGTGGTTAAATACTATATAGACTTCTAAAAACAGCCAAAAGTATCTCTTATGAGGCCAAACTTTAGAGATTTGCATTAGGCATAAACTAAGTATCCTTTATAGACCTTTCCGTAACAGTTGTTGAATAAATGCAGATTTCATCTGCAGCAGTAAATGGTGCGCCTCAAGTAAGGGGCAAAGACCCAAAGGGATCTTCGCATCTGAATGATGTCTCTAGTGACGGCTGCTATACACATGTATAAATCGTGTCTTAAGGAAGATTCAAAGTAGTTTTTTTTAGTATTAGTGAGGTGTTAAAAGTGAAGTCAGAAAGCATAGAGGCTCCTTCTGTGTATCAGCTTTAAATCCATCCATCCACAACGACCTGCTCTAAAGTATGACCCATAGATGGAGGTAAATAAGGAACTATTTTAGAAGATCAATTATTTTGTACCTCTGTAACACCTCTGACATAAAATGATAGTAGGAACCTCTGTCCTGACAAAAGGAAAAGATGTAGCTAAAATATTTTGTCCATTTTTGTTTATTTCTGGCATGAAGCCCGGGCTCAAACACAGATGAAAGCATCTGAAATTTACTCCGGCAGTGTAAGTAAACAACAACTGAGAATTAGGATGCAACCTGTTATTGTAACTCCTTCCTTTGTAATGCTGCGACTATGCTGCTGTCTGGTCTTCTGAGGCTCAGAGGAGTAGTGGATTATGTCCTAGATTTTGCAAGTCATGAATTATGCTGGAAGGACAACGTCACCAAAACAAAAATGCTGCTCAGCCTTATTTAACCTCAGCTGCTTGTCCCTTACCATATGCTGCCCATTGCCTGCTAACTGTATTATAAGCCTACACCACAGTCAGTTCTGGAAATATAGCATCTCAGGAGTCTGGGTAATGGTCCTGAGGATGCAAATGAAAACTAAGTTCCTTTTAAGTATGCATGCAACCCCCCCCCACACACACACCAAAACAGCATCTCTGTGTCAACAAGCAAGTCTGGAGTAACAGACCATGAAAAGCAAGTGAGGCTTCGACTGAACAGGCATATTACCATCATCTTTGAATAGACAGGAAACAGACGGAGGATACCAAGATGAAGGAGTCTAAATATCAAGGGAGGAATTCTTAAAACGAGAAATCTCAGAGACAGGGATGCATCGCAGATGAGAAGGGCTAGAGATAAGAGGCCGACATGGGAAAACACTAGTTCCTATAAGTGTTTTTATGTCTTGGTTTGACTGTGGAAATGATTCAAAGCCAGTGAGCAGCTAAGCTTCAAGGATATCGGAATCTGCACAGGTTACAACCACAAACTTCAAGGCATGTTATTGAGAGTTTATGCAATAGACCACAATGAATAACTGAAGTGGAGGGATAACACAAGGTTTTGAAACTTTTCTACTAACACGAATAAGAAAAGTGCAGCTTGTAGTTGCATTTACCCCCTCATGAGTCAATACTAGAACCACCTTTGGCTGCATTTACAGTTCCATGTCCTTTAGGATATGACTGAATCAGCTTGACTTATTTTTTGCAAAACAGCAAAATTCAGACATGGAGAGCATATGCGAATATTAATTTTCAAGTCTTGCCATATATTGTCAATTGGACTTAGGTCTGGACGTCGACTGGACCTCTTTAACACATGAATGAGCTTTGATCTAAACCATTGCACTATAGCTCTGGCTGGACACTTAAGGTTGTTGCCCCCTGAGAAGGTGACCCTCCATCCCAATCTCAGGTCTAACTGGTTGCTGCGTATTTAGCTCCATCCATCTTCCCATAAGCTTTGACCAGCTGCCCTATCTCTGCTAGAGAGAAGGCCATCGCACAGCATGATACTGCTACCACCATGTATGTTAAGAGTGATGTGTAGTGTTAGTGTAGTGTAGTTTATTTTTGTCTCATCTGACCAAATCAACTATTCTACGTGTTTGTATCTTACATTACAAGACCCCAACCCTGGTCCCCACTGTCCTGCATGTTTTAGGTGTTTCCCTGCTGCTACATACCTGACTTACATGGACAGGTGATCAATGGGCTTCTGCAGCAGTTGCTAGTTGCCTGGGAAGGTAATTCAACCATTTGAATCAGTTGTGCTGGAGCAGAGACACATCTAATAGATTCAGGACAATGGGCCCCGAGGACCAGAATTGGAGACCACTACCCTCATGGCTTGATACTGTATTTTTATGGCTTTCTTTCAACAATTGCTGTCTTCTTGCCACTCTTTCAAAACGGCCAGGTTTGTGTAGTGTTCAGCTAGTAGTTGCCAATCTCTGCAGCTCCTCCATAGTTACTGTAGACCTGTTGGACTCTCCCAACATTAATGCTCCCCTTGCCCAGTCTGCAAATTTAGGTGGACAGCCAAGTCTTGGTAGATTAATGGTTGCGTCATACTATTTCAATGTTCAGATGATGGGTTGAACAGAGCTCTGTGAAATGCTCCAAGCTTTGAATGTTGTTTCATAGCCATGCTTTAAACTTCTGCACAACTTTCTCCCTGGCCTGTCTGGGGTGTTCCCTAGTCTCCATGATGCTGTTTGCTCACTAATGTTGTCTAACAAACCTTTGAGGCCTTCAAAGAACACCTGGAATTATATAGAAATTACATTACACACAGATTGACCCAATTTACTAATTAGGTGAGTTTTGAAGACATTTGATATCCCCGCAGCATGGTGATTTCACCATCATATTTCACCATGGAGATGCTGTTTTCCATTTGATGCATTTTTCTCCAGACGTGGAATTTTGCCAAAAAGTTTTGGTCTCATCTAACCAGAGCAACTACTTTGGCATGTTTCGTTAGTGGAGAAACAAACCTAGTTTAATGGTTTGTTTGTCAACTGATATTCACAATCAAGTTTTTGAGGCCTTAACAATACAGCTTTATTTGTTTTCAGATCACAGTTAGGGTTCTAAAGATATTTTTTGTCGGCATATGCCATAAAAATCACTAAAGTCAATGAAGCTTGTTGAAAATGTGAAAAAGGTCAAGAGATATATGAGATATATATTTGCAAGTCGCCGTCCAGAAGTACATTCTAAATAACACTGATAGCCTATTTATATTTAAAGGGGCAACATCATGTCACTTAAATCCTGAGTCATGACAGCAAAAACACACAGTCATACCGTATTAATGAGAAAGCTCGATAGAAGGCAGAAAAAGAGGCAGGGGTTAAACAGGGGGCTTAGGATTCCCTGCTGGGGCCTGTCGGCACACTGTTCACACTGGCGGCCGGGAGCGCTGGATCCTCATCTGCTTTGACAGCACTCATATAGAAGCCATTACACAAACATTTCCTGTGGGGTTGACCACACAGCATGAGCCGCAGATCAATCTGAGCTCCCCAAAATCCCTGCAGGAGATGAGCCACGTACGGTAAGATGAGGAGGATAATGAAACAGGCAGGGGGAAATTTAGATTCAAGATTCTCTGTAATCAAAACAGAAGAGTATGAAAGAACAACGGATGGCATGTTTGGACTTTCAGAAAAGCCCACTTACTTTGGACTGGGATGATTCCTTCTACCTATTTCCAGGTAAAGTGAAAAATGTTTTAAAACAAAACTGAAAAGAGAAAAAAGTAGACTTTGACGAGCAGGCAGATCATGTTCACTTCCAAGTTCTGACAGCCTCAGGTAAATTATTTAAGTACTTTCTAGGTTTGGGTAAGTATGGAAAAAGACAATAGACTATGAGGAAGTGTTTCAGAAATTATCCTTGTCCCATTGTGTAAATGTTGTATCCATCTGTTTGCCACCCATCCATCCCTCCATTTGTGTTTGCGCCCATCCAACTATGTTCATCCATCCATCCTCAGACAGTAATCAGGCCTGGTATGGCTTGTGAAAGTAAATCATTTGCACAATCACAGTTATTCATGATTTTACAACGTGGACATATATTTTTTCACACTGGGCTTTGGGTTGAATAGCTATGTTTGGATTCTTGTATTTACTTTGGTTATTTTCTACTGATAATTAAATTTGATTATATGACATATATCAGCGCAACAAAAAGAGTGAATACTTTTCCAAAGCACTGTGTTTAGCATTTTTTTTTGGAAGCACAACCTATATATGGTCTTCCAAGGCTGCTATCCAGATGTGTTTCTCCATTATCAACAAATCAGCATTTCCAGGGTGAATGGTTAATGTGTGACATGGTGCAAAAAAACCTGGCAGTAATGTTGAGGATCCACCGATTTTATTCCAATATATTTTTTGAAAAAGTGCCTCTAGGCATGAAAAGGTGTTACCTTAAATCAGGCACAGGAATGGCCAAAAGTACAAGTCCGCACATAAGCAGGAAAACTGATGAAAACTTAATGAAGCCATGAAATCAAGATACAATTAAATTAGAAAAATATATTTCTACCACATAAATCCACTGAACTTTGAAAGGCTTGTTTTTTAAACATACATTGTAAAACATGTGTCTCTGTAATCAAAACAAATTTACAGTTTTTCTAACTTTGTGTTTCTTATAGATCTTAAAATACTCTGACATTACATTTGATCTGTTCATTCCAATAGTTAATGGCTGATTGAGAGGTTTACTTTATGTTTTTTTCATATTTAAAATCATCAAAACGATACCTGCTGAATGTTTTCAAATAAACATCTTATAACATTTTTTAAATGTTATTAAATAAACGTATAAAGGTTTTCTACACATATCTTTGAATTATTTACTAGTTTTACCCTATAGTAATAAGAACTAGTCCAATCATCCATTTTAACCTCCTTTCTGTCACTTGTTAGATACATAGCCACTGGCTGATAAACCATCAACACTTTCCTGATCTCTCACCGTCCACCCCTTTACATCAGACAAAAGACTGGAAGTTTTGTTTCCTTGGTGATGCTTTCATAATTCTAACCTTTATTAAGACTAAAAAATAACCAATAAGGATTTAAAGCTTGATTGGAGAGGAGCAAATGTATAAATGGAAACCAAGGAGAATGAAACAAAGTTCAGTTTAAAAAAACAGTTTCATAAGTTGAAAGGGATTATTGCCCGGTCTTACAGGTTTCTCCTATCGATCCCTCACTGAAACCTCTCATAACTTCTGCCTTACGCTCTTTGAAAACTCACCTGTCTCCTTCGCCATATATCTGACAACTCTGAAAAACTTTTGACAATAACCTCTCCTTTGCGCGCCACGTCAATCAAATCATAAGAACTCTCTTTTTCCATCTTAAAAAAATACCGACTCCATCACTCTTCTCTGCTGCCGGCAGAATGCTTTAATAACATCCACTGTGGACTGCTGCATTTGTTTTTCTTATAGTACATGAGTCTAAGACATGAAACATTACATACAACTTTAAACCAAAAACATATAAAACTCTATGCAAGAAGAGACAAACATTTCAAGGAATAATCCGCTTGATGCTGTGCAGGAGCATGAAGGCGAAACATGTTTTTCTTAAAACCAAAACAATTTAAACTGCATCAAATATTAAATAAATTCTACTAAATAAATGCAAACTACATCTGGCTTCGTCTGCCATGCAGTGACTAAGTACAGATTTATTGAGGCATACATGTACATTATATACATGTCATCTAATACTGAAAGTACTGCTGGCTTAGTGCTTCTGTGTTTAGCTGTGCCCTTTGCCTTGGTGGAGAAATGGGCGGAGCTACTGCAGCCGTTAACTTAATTTATTATCAGCTTGACTCTCCTCATACTAAGTACATCCTGTGCTTAGCTGTGTCTCTTTCCAGGATGACGCCATGGATGTTGCCATTGCTACCATTAACCTTTCTTTCCTATAGAAAGTACTGCTGGCTCAGTGCTTCTGTTTTTAAATGCAAACTGATGGAGCTACTGCTGCTATTAACTTTGTTTTTCCTAACCATAAAAGGTGCTCCCAGCAAAAAAGCTTTGGCCATTCACCGAGCATTTGCTCATTAAATTAGTTGTCTTTTACATGGAAAGTACATTTGGCTCAGTGCTTCTTGGTTCTTACAGTGTCCCGTGTCTGTCCTCTCAAACTGTAGTTGGTAGTGTCATCGTTCCTACAATGAACAAAATGGCTTACATAAAAAACAAATATTCCTCTCATCTACTTTCTAAACAAAAGAAATGCTAAAAAAATGTATATGTCAGTTCTAAATGCTGATGGTATGGTGAAAATCAGCAGCAATGATTGATCTGACATTGAACTGAAAACAAAGCGAACTCAGTGAGAGATTCGACCTGAGGGTAAAACAAAGTACAAGCTTAGCTGGGGACTAAAATTCTCTAATGTATTTTGATCCTTCAACAGTTTGCAGCCCAAGTCCAACTCAGAGCAAACGTAGAGGGCAAGATTGGCTCATTGTACAATACAACCCTGGAGGGGAGCACAGGAGGTAAGGTGGGGGATCAGAAGGTGAGAAAGCAAAAGTATAACAATTTAATAAGCTCTCAGCCTGCAATGAAAGGCAGCAAAGAGAGGCAGGGAGCTGCTTGTAAGAGAACTGCATGGCTGAATGGAGCCTGACAGGTCTAAATGAATGTTAGCCTTGGCCTGGTCTCAGAGCTGAAGGTCTACATCTCATCACCTGAATTATTCACCTCCTGGGCCACTGATTCACCCGCTCAGCCTCAGCGTGATGTAGACTGACTGTGTCGCTGCGACATTCTCATCACCGTTCGTGTTGGAGTTGTTGCTCAGAAAAAGTAAAAGGCCACGGGAGGAGAAATATGACATTTCCAGGACCAAGCCCAGACAGGATTGATATCTAGTTATGGAGACTTTCACACAAAGAGATGAAATCTCTCTACCATGATACCTCCAGGATAAAACAACAACTATTATAAAAAAATGTACAACCAAAGTAACACCTATTAAAAGGGCTGTTTTGAAAAATCCTTTATTTTAAAGACTTCCTGTCTGAGAAAACTGGCTGTGCTTTAAATGACATGACAAATATCACAACAAATACTGTAATTAGTACACGATCGATGTGCTTGGTGATCAATAAAAATCTATTACAAGGATTAAGGTAAATGAGCCGCCATTACAAAGCTGATAAAAAGTCAGTCATGATAAACATAATCACTAGAGATGATTAATGATATAAACAATCATACAATCCCCTACATAGGAGCTGAAAACTGGACAATTAATACATAAAGTTATAATAGGACTGTTTGAAATTTAGGATTGAGAAACTATCTGTAATACTTTTGAAAACTCTGAAGAGTGATTTTTAATAGTTTTCACTCCCCTTAAACTTTTTCACATTTAATGTATTTCATCAGGACTTAATGTGAAAAACACACACAAAATGTGGATGCATAATATGGTAGAATGTTGTATTTTAAGTGCCATGCATGCAAATCTTGCATGTCAGTAACATATCTGGCCTATGAGACGGACTTTTACTGCCCTTGATGCCTATACTTAATGTACATTTTTAGATTCTAAAACTAAAGATCAGAAAGAGAGTAAACAGTGAAGCTAACGTGGGTAAATTGTAATAAATAATGTTATCACAATATTCAGCAACAGTATCACAATTAGATGTTTCAGCAGCCCTACAACACATTATTGATTTCAGATCTGGCTCTATGTTAAGAGAACATAATCCTCCATCTCAGTCTTGACTTTTCTGCAGCCTCTCATAGGTTTTCCTCCAGGATTGCCTTGAAAATAGCTCCATTCATCTTCCCATTAATTCTAAGCAGCTTCAACGGCCCTTCAGAGGATAAGCATCCCCACAGCATGATGCTGCCACTACCATAATTCATGCTGGGGATGGTGTGCTCATGGTAATGTGAAGTTTTCTGCATAGACAGCATTTTGCAAGTAGGCTAAAATGTCATGTTTGCCATTTTTTTCTACTTAGCTTGTGAAAAAGTGGAAGTTGTTGGTCCAGTTTCACCTTCCTCTACTTCCACTTGCTGATGCGCCCTTAGGCAAGGCATGAAGACCCAACTGGCCACTGATTTGTGCATCGTTGTATTAATGTGGGTGTGTCTTGGTGAACTTGGCACTTGGAGTGCAAGTTCAAAGTTCAGTCCATCAAAAAAAAAATGGTCAAAAAGGTCAATCTTCATGACACACTTCTGCACAACTATTGGTCCTGGCAACAGATTATTCCGCCTGAGCTTTAAACTTCAGCAGCTCCTCCAGAGTTCCAATGGCCTTTATGGTTGCTTGTCTGGATAATGATCTCCTTGCGTCAGTTTATGAAAAAAATTACAAAATCTGAAAATAATAATGATTAAAATTTCAACTATTTTTTATTTTTTGCTTCCCATTAAAGCCAAAAATAATCACAATAAAATACATGAAAAGTTGTAGTTGTGAAATGTTATGTAGAAACATTCAAGGGGTTAAAAAAATTTCGGAAAGGCACTGAATGTGAAAGGGCCTGCCGTACTTTTCCTGTAAATATCCCAGTGTCGGTTGAAATCCAAAAGCAGCAGTAGAGTGAGTTAGGGTGCTCTCCGGTTGCCTATGCGCAATAGTCACATTGCTGCTATGTGATGCTAAGTAGGGCAAAATTAATTCAAAATCGTCTTGCTCCAGCTTTAATGCTTTGTGACACATGCAGGAAAACTGAAGCGGTTCTGATTTCCCAAGACAAATCTAAGAGAGAGATCTGTCTGATAAAACCCATTATGAGCAAAGTTATAAGGTATCCTTCCAAGGCAAAATTCAGAGTTTGTTTGGGGATGAGGCGCATGTAGCATCAGTAAGCATCCACAAAAAAATTAAAAGAAATCGGGAAGACCAAAAAAATAGTTTTTTCATCATTTTTGTAAAACAAATAACAGGTTGTAACTAAACAACAGAAACAAACCAATCCAGAAGCAAAAAATCCATGTTTAGTCATGGGGGAAAGGGTCTATAAGCGGGATTAAAAACATAGTTTTTTTTTCCTATCGGGGATAAAACCCCCTTTTAAAAGATTATAAGGATTCATTGGGCCAAATCACATCATAATGATTTCAATGTTTTTTAAAAAATCTCTTTTTTTAAAAGCTTCTAATCGATCCCAAACCCTTTGGCTTTTAAACCCTGTTTTTTTTTCTAAAAAAGATCCAACTTTAAAATTGTTTAACCTCTTGAGAGATGGGTTTTTCTCATTTCCTACAACCCCTGGGAAAAATTATGGAACCACCATTTTCGGGGGATGTACTGTCATTTTTTTAATTTTTTTGAAAAAAAAGATTTACGACATGACACAAAACTACATCATTCAGTCACCAAGTATTTTTTGGGCCCCCACCTCTGGTTTTATAACAGCCTTTCGGGCTCTGAAGCTTGGCTTAAAGAATGACAAACAGTAGTCTTTTATCAATCTGGCCCATCTTAGATTGCTTTTGCCAGATCCCGCTTTTGCAAAGGGTTTAGCCTTTTTCATTTTTTCAACTTCCACCACAATTTTTAAAATTTGGAAATTTAGATCCGGATATTTTCAGGCCATCCTTGACACATTTCACCTTGAAAAAAAAGGGGGTTTTTATCCCCCCCAAACATCCCTTTTAAATTTATTTGGGAAAAAAAATGTCCCCCAAAATGTCAACGTAAACTTGTGCTTTTAAATTAAATGTAATGACAGCCACTCCCGTGTTTTTACCTGAAATGCCGCCCCATAAACATCAAACTGTGGACATTTGGGATTGGTTTTTTCAGGCAGTCGTCTTTAGAAATCCCCATTGGGGAAAGGCCCCCAAACAAAAGGGTTTCCCGTATTTTTTACCTTTCCCAATGCAAATTTGTGTTTTTTCACTGAATATGACTTTTTATCTACAGTCCACAATTGCTTTTCCTTAGCCTCCTGTAACCTTTGGTTTTTTTTTGTTTTTGTGTTAATGAGGCCTACTTTTGCTTTTTGTATTTTAAAAACCCTTTCCTTTTTGGCCGATTCTAACAGTTTTGGGCACAAACAAGATCCAGGTTTCCCCCTCATTTTTTCCTATTTTTTTTTTGTTGTGCATTTCTGTTTTTTAAGAAATATTTCTTTTAAAATTTTTTTCCCTCTTGAAGTTTTTATGTCTTCCTGGGGCTATCGTAAGCTTGCCTTCAAAAAACCTTTCCCCTGTTTGGGTTTCCCTCCAGAAATTTTTGGGCACAGCTAACTGGGAAAACCAACATCTTTTGCCCAAAATTGCCCCTTTAAAGATGTACCGTATAACGGCGATCTAGTCCCGAGGGTGTGTTTTGTTTGGGGGAATTAAATTTCCAGGGGGATTCCATAATTTTTTCCCAGAATTGAGTGATTCCAAGTTTTTTTTCCCCTGCTTGGGTTAAAAAAAATGACTGTACCTTTTACAACCAAAA